>OMLC01007043.1:5191-16840 GCA_900302585.1 Regalecus glesne | reverse complement strand
ATGGATACACATCATCTTATTCTTGGAGGGGATATGAATTGTGTACTGTCACCTACCCTGGGTCATAACTCACCCACGACTACAGTTGCAAACAAAATTATTCACTGCAACCCCCACTGCAAATCAGGTTTATTAGTCAAATATATAAACTAGCAGCTGTTTACAAAAACAAATCAAACAAGAACATTTTAAATAGCCCAACACAACTAATATTACAGGTTGTTTTTTTCAAAATTCAATAAAAAAATGCTGCTTTTATGACTACTGCAGTCTCCAAATTATTCAACCCCTCATGACAAACATCAGTAGTACTTGGTCAATTACCCTTTCACTGTTTTACTCTTTTACCCACATATCCACAACAGGGAAAACAAAATTCTTACTTGTGCACTAATCTCAACCTGGTTTTTCTCACTCCGTCCATAGTAATATGCATTATATCACCTAAATGTCATCGAAAATTAACGTTTATTTTGCAACATGCTATAACAAAGTATTACAGGGGTTGGCATAGCTCAGTGGGTAGAGCGGTTGTCTGGTAATTGCATATCAAATTGCATAGACATATCAAAGAGCAATAATCCATTAGCTATTTAACAGTCACTGCCCATGAGTTTCTTGACTTTCTGCAATAAAGTCAATGAGATATAAAACAGAATTAGTTCCTCAATTCCAGTAGCTCCAGTCCTATAAAATCCATTTTTATATAATGAATCACTGACAGGCCCTGCTTTTACAGCTTTTGAGAACATCTCTCTTGACAGTCTGACTTAGCTTGTGTTGACTTTAAAACCAACTACCTGCCTACCTTTATCATCCTTTACCAACAAAACTTTAAAAAAACCTGTAGCCTTTCCTGGGACTTACAATACTGGAACTTTCTTGATGCATGTTCATTAATCCAGGCAAGGAAATCACAAAAAAGAGGTGTATCAGTTCAACTGGATCAGAAGTTTATTTGGAAACGTTTCGTCACCTACAGGGTGACTTCTTCAGTCTGAGCTGAAAACAAACCCTTCCCCTTATAAACAGTACATTGATACCACACAACAATAGGCTCGTTTCATATGCAAGGTGAGTGATCAAGTGCATATTCAGTGATAGATTGTCTAAAATAGTTAGAACAGGACAAGGCTATCGACAGATCTTTGTACCATAGGCTGTAACCAGGGGTAGTTACACCTAGTCTGTATGGTTTACCTAAGATAAATAAACAGGTTGTGCCCTTGAGACTGATAGTTTGCGTGATTAATTTGGTCACCTATAATATCTCAAAGTTTCGGGCTTCGGTTCTCAACCCGTTAGTAGACAGCAATGATAATCATCATATTCACAACACTATGGACTTTGTTGAGAAGGTGAGGGACATTAACATGGAGGATGATAAAACAACGGTGTCATTTGATGTTAAGTCTCTCTTCACGTGTGTCCCTGTTGATGAGGCAGTTGAGGTTGTCTACGTACTTTACATACAGAGGGAAATACCAAAGGCAGAAGCATAGGTGTGCTGTGGGTTCCCCTGTTTCACTTAGAGTGGCCAACTTTTACAATAGGCTCGTTTCATATGCAAGAGATGAAGCCTCTGGCTTCATATCCAGGGAATCCGCCTAGTTAGTGGTTCAGGTATATGGAATATGGAAGACACCTGGGTTAAAATTAAATATCAGGACGTATCACAGTTCACTGAACACATAAAGTCAGTGGACGACCAAATCCAATTCAAAAGGGATGATGGAAACGATGACATGTTGGCTTTCCTAGATTGAGAGGTGAAGGTTGGTGTTGGTGGACAGTTGATTGTAAGTGTGTGCCGCATACCCACATATACGGACCAGTATTTGCGGTTTGACTCCCACCATACTCTGGAGTATAAACTGGGTGTCGTCAGGACTCTGTACCACCGGGCTGAAAATGTCCCCACTGACTCAGTGGCTGGCAAGGAAAAGAAGTCCCATATCAAACAGGCCCTGGATAAGTGTGGCTACCCTAACTGGGTGTTAAAACCAGGAAGCCTCCCAGACAGAGTTCCAGCCAAGTGGGGGGAGAGGAGGAGCCAAAGCGCAGACCGGTAGTGATTCCGTATGTGGCGGGAGTGTCGGAACAGTTGAGACGCGTATTTTCAAAACATTGCATCTCAGTTGCTTTCAAACCCCTGAACATATGGTGTCAAATTTTGGTCCCCCCCAAGGATCGGGTCCCCCGCCAAAAACAGAGTAATATAGTGTACGCTGTTAAATGCCAGGAGGACCGCAGTGAGCTGTACATCGGGGAGACCAAACAGACTAAGAGGATCATGGCACAGCATAGGAGAGCCAACACGTCAGACCAGGACTCTGTGGTCTACACCCATCTACAGGCTAAAGGCCACTCATTCACGGATGATGATGTTCACATCCTTGATAGGGAGGAATGCTTGTTTGAAAGGGGGTGAAGGAGGCTATTTATGTAAAGAGGGAACGATCGTCTTTGAATAGGGGTGGTGGTCTGAGATAACATCTGTCAGCTTTTTACAATGCCGTGATTGAAAATATTCCCCAATCCTTTGTGAATGGTGCTCATTGCCACAAAATGTGCAGTTAATCACCCAACTTGCATATGAACCCAGCCTATTTTTGTGTGGTATCAATGTATTGTGTATAAGGGGGGATGTTTGTTTTCAGCTCATGCTAAACAAGTCACCTGGTGAGTGACGAAATGTTTCCATATAAACTTCTGATCCAGTTGAACTGATTGACCTCTTTCTAGGGGCAGCATAGCTCAGAGGGTAGAGCGCTCATCTGGCATTAAGAAGGTTGCACGGTCGATCCCTGCGATCCCGGCTGTATGCAGTCCTGCATACAGCCGAGGTGTCCTTGAGCAAGACACTGAATCACTAACTCCTCCCTGAGCGCCATATGTTGGCAGCTCAACCCCTACAATAGGTCCGGGTAAAAATCCAGAGAAATCCAAATTTCCCCTTGTGGGACTGAGAAGGGATTTTTTCTCGTGAATACTAGAAATTGTTTATTTATTACTTACTACTTTTACTGTTCCCATCGGTTTTAAGACAGCAGTGGTCAAACGTTTACTTAAGAAGTCACACCTTGATCTAGAGTCTCTTAAATTTAAATTTGGTGTCTCTGGCTTAGCTCTCTCTTGGCTTAAGTCCTACTTTCGGAAAAAAGCGTTGTATCTGTTATAACAACATCACATCAGACTTCTCTGATGTTAAATACAGCGTAGCCCAGGACTCCATTCTTGGGCCTTTACTCTTCTCTCTTTATATTTCTCCACTTGGCCAAATTACCCCTACTTATGGAGTTAATTTACATTGCTAAGCAGATGATACTCGTCTGCATGTGCTTATTAAAGCTAATGATCCTATTCAACTGAATAATCTGGAAACATGCTTGGCTGCTGTGAAAAAATGGATGTCAATAATCTTTCTACTGTTGAATTTAGATGAAACTGAGATATTGGTCACTGGCCCTGGTAGATACCAACAACTCTTTGACCAAATATCAATCGCAATTGATAATTTTGTGATTTTATAAAGTGCGGCAGCCAAAATTCTTTGTGTTAAATTTTATCCTTTCAATTCCTTTGAAGAGCACATTAAAGAGATTATGTCTTGATGCATGCTCAATAATCCAGGTAGGGAAATCACAAAAGAGGTGAATCTGTTCAGCTGGATCAGAAATTCATTTCAGAAACGTTTCGTCACTCACCAGGGGACTTCCTCAGTCTGAGCTGAAGGCAAACATCCCCCTCCATATAAACGGTACCTTGATGCCACACAACAATAGGCTGGGTTCATATGAGAGTTGGGTGATCAACTGCACATACAGGGGCAATGAGCACCATTCACAAAGGATTGGGGAATATTTGCAATCACAGCATACTAAGAAGATGACAGACGAACTCTCAGGCCACCACCTCTATTCAGTGATGGTTATTCCATCTTTACATAAATGGCCTCTTTAACACCCCTTTCAAACCAGCGTTCCTCCCTATCAAGGATGCAAGCATCATCAACCTTGAATGAGTGGCCACTAGTCTGTAGATAGGTGTAGACCACAGAGTCCTGGCCTGACGTGTTGGCTCTCCTATCTTGTGCCATCCTCTTGGCCCGATATACAAGTCACTGTAGTCCTCCTGGGATTTAACAGTGGTAACTACATTACTCTGTTTGTGCTACGGGACCCAATCTTTGGGGTGGACCAACTTTTCACGCCATATGTTCAGGGGTGTGAAAGCAACTGAGATGCGCTGTTTTGAAAATATGCGTCTCAACTATTCCGACACTCCCAGCACATACAGTATCACTACCGGTCTGCGCTTTGGCGCCTCTTCTCCCTCCACTTGGCTGGAACACTATTTAGGAAGCTTCCTGGCTTTAACGAACGCCCAGTTAGGGTAACCACACTTAACCAGGGCCTGTTTAATATGGGACTTCTCTTCCTTCCCGGCCACTGAGTCAGTGGGGACGTTGTTAGCCCGGGGGCACAAAGTCCTGATGACTCCCAGTTTATGCTCCAGAGGGCGGTGGGAGTCAAACCGCAAATACTGGTCCGTATGTGTGGATTTGCAGTACACACTAACAATCAACTGTCCACCAACACCAACATTCACCTCTCAATCTAGGAAAGCCAACATGTTATCTTTAGCATCCTCCCTTTTGAATTTGATTTGGGTGTCCACTGAGTTAATGTGTTCAGTGAAATGTGATACGTCCTGATATTTAATTTTAACCCAGGTGTTGTCCACATACCTAAACCAACAGTTTCAGAAATGAACACACCTGGTCAGAGTTAAGGGTGGTCCTATCGCTGAGGGAGAGGTCATCCTGTAAGTTCTTACAAACCACCTCAACTGTGTCGTTATCAGGGACACACGTGAAGAGAGACTTGATATCAAATGAGACAATAGTTTCATCCTCCTCCGTGTTAATGTCCCTCACCTTAACAAAGTCCATAGTGTTCACTTCTGAAACTGTGTTTTCAGTCTACATACTTCACATATAAGGGGTAATACTACAGCCAGAAGCATGACTGTGCTATGGATTCCCCTGTTTCACCTCTCGTGGGAAAGTATTATATGGAGGAAGTAGAGGCAAAGGCTCTGGTTTCATATCCAGGGAATCCTCTTAGTTATTGGTTCAGGTATGTGGACATGACAGCAAATAACCCCCAATCAGTTGTGATGGTTCTCGTTGCCACTTAATCTGCAGTTGATAACCCAACTTGCATATTTCCCAGTCTTTTGATCTGTGGTATTGATATACCGTTTATAAGGGGGGAATGCTTAAAGTCTTCTCAGACTGAAGATGTCACCTGATTGAGTGACGAAATGTATCTGAATAAACTTCTAATCGACTTGAACCATTCACCTCTTTTTGTGATTTCCATACCTGGATTATTGCCGGTTATTGCAGGTTATGCATTGCATGCATCAAGACACTTAGCTCAAATATTATCACATCTAATTTCCTGATGAACCCCATTTTTAATATATGTCAGGAAACTCCTCCACATAGAAGAGAACTTTGAGACTGAATTTCTAACTTGGGCGAACATTAATTGGTCAGAGATTGTACTTGTCATGAGCTCAACCAGTCCTTGTGACAAGCGGTACTTGTACTTTTCCATTTCCTTAGAATAACTTTGGCTGCATTAAGGTAGCCTGCAAGACCTAGCCCAAACTGTGCCTTTGTAAGTTCAGTTGTTAGCACTGTTTGATCACCAAGAAGACAGAACTGAGGTGAGCTTGGCAAGTGCTGCTTCAGCCATTCTTCCATAGTCCCAATCACTTAAGCCCAAAAGGGTAAGACCAATGGACAGTCCCACATGAAATGTGGAATATTACCCAAAGAGTTTTTACATTTCCAGCATTCATTACTTTTTATTCAACCAAATTTCTTCAGCCTAAAAGGGGTCCAGTAGTATATATGAATGATTTTATGATATATGAATTTGGTCTTCATATATCTCACTGGCTGACCCATTTTATGCACAATATTATCCCAAACATCGTGTTCCATCTCAAGACCTAAATCCTTTTGCCATAATAACCTCTAATTATCACTTTTACGGTATAGAGCATTAGCAGCTGTTGTATAGAAAACAGAGGATTATTGCACTACCCTCAGAAGTTTCAAGACTCTGCTGGATACTTTCAACTTGTCTTGTATTATAACCAAGAGATAATACACAACTGCATAACTGAAGATATTTCCAAAATGTCCCTTTATCATTTAAATTATATTTTTCTTTAAGCCCTTGAAATGAGTTGAACACTCCCGTCTCAAAAAGACCTGTGATTGTGGCAATCCCCTTAATATATCATGTTTTCCAGAACACCGGTTTCTTTCCTATTTTCACTGCAGGGGTTTCCCATATGTACAAGTAAGACAGTTTGTAGTGAGACAAACCAAGTAAATTGTGAACTTTGTTCCAGACATCCATTGAGTGCTGAAATATAGGATTACGTAGTTGGGCATTTGGTATTCTTTGAAACAAAACATCTTTATATCTAAATGAAAAGATCAGAGACCACTCTATTTCCACCCACCCCAAATTTGAATCGCTCTGCATCCAATGATTACATAATCTAAACATTTCAAAGGAGATATTATACAACTCTATGCTTGGCAAAGCCTTTCCACCTCTTTCACTTGTAGTAGAGAGCTCATTCAAACTGATCCTGGGGTTCTTCCCATCCCACAGCCACTCTCTGACTATATAATTGTACTGTCTGATCAATTAATCGGGAATAGTCAGAGGAATCATCGTGGAGATAAAGTTAAAGAGATAAAGAGGAAACCATCATTTTAACTGTATTTATTTTACCCCATAGAGATAAATGTATCATTTTTATCTGTTAAATTTGGTGCTGATATTCTTAGGGAATTAATTCATATTAATTTGTACCATTGCATGGAAATCTGTTGTTAAACTTATAGCTAGATATTTAATCCCTGATGTTATCCAAGTGAATGGAAATGCCCTAACATCAGCATTTGAGCAACTAACAGAAACAGGCATTACTTCTGATTTCTGCCATTGATTTTGTCAAGTTAAACGGGGGGGTGTTGTGACGTAGGGTGGAGCTAGATTACAGCTATGCAGAGTGATACGGCGCTGCAGAGTAGCGTAGGAATACCTGTGTGCGTAATATTGCTGAGCTTAACCTAAGTAAATTTGATTTATATGATCTTATCCTCAAGTCATCTTCCTTTTGTAACCAAGCACCCATAGTGGTGTTACCACACACAGATACCTAGATCTATCATTCAAGTATCAATAGTGGACCAATAATCTCAGAAGTCTCAGTTCACTTCAGAGACGAGGGCATCAAGTAGCGACAGTGAAAGGAGACACAAGGTCCAGGATTTTGGTAAGTAATAGATTGTATTTTGTAAGAAATTAGAGCATAACAACATTTGGTAATCACCATTAAACCCAAAATGAAATGACTATTTTTCTGTATTTTTTCTCACAGATCAACTTTGAAGATTGCCCGCTTGGTCAGGTAAATATTTTGAATTCCTATTTTGGTTTCCATATATATAATTTTCTTTACAGGCAATCAGTTCACTATCACCTGAGTCATTCCATTTATATGAAAAAATAATAAGAATTGGTATGCCGACCTTCAATAAAGGCAACTTAAGTACATTCATAATAAGGAGCACAGATATTCTGAGTGACAACATGTAATCTCCAACAATGCCAGTAATATCCTTAAAAGACTGGTTCAATCCAGTGTAACTGGAATTGTAATCCAATGGTGTGCCCCACACACTAGTGGGGCAAAGGTGCATTATTGTCCTACTACAGTTGGAGTGAATAATCACTTATTTCTTTCCCCTCTGTCAATTCAGTTTGTTGGGTGGCTCGCCCTACAGCTCCCAAACTCCACCACTCTCCATGAGAAGCAAGCCAGGGCGGAAGAATCCTCTTCTTTCAGGATCCAGACGCATGTTACAGCATCCCACAAAAAGGCCTGGCCAAGTGTCATCCTTTAAACTGATTGCCAAAGGAAAAAGTAAACTGAACGGAGGTCCTTGGTGGTTAAGTAGGCTAGTCATTTACCTACAAGGTATCTAAATAGTTAGGGAATGTCCTCTATCACTGTTTTTTATAGTTCAGCATGCAACAGATATTCCCCGCGATCCAAAATCGGGTCGCGGGGGAACTGGAGCCTATCTCCGTTCTCATTGGGCGAGAGGCAGGGTACACCCTGTATAGGTCGCCCGTTTATCACAGGGCAGAGCAGTTAGGGGAACAGTGTCTTGCTCAATGACACCTCGCCACACTTCTCTGCAGGACCGAGGATTGAACCTGCAACCTTCCGATCGCCAGGCGACCGCTCTACCCACTGAGCCATGCCGCCCCTTCGAAAGAGGATTTATAATCCACGTATTTGATTTGGCCTAGTTTATGCCAGATGCCCCTCCTGATGCTACCCTTACGCAACCGAATTTATCTTCCTTTGGGAGCAGCACTAAGTATACACTAGCTCATGCACTGGCTTGTGCATCCTCAGTGGATGGGTTAAAATATAATCAGCAAACAAAATAGTGTTTTCCTTTGGATGATTTTATTTTTGTTTCTGAAAATGATAAAATTGGACTTTTTAATATTTAGGGCGCCACCATGGGGTGCCCAGAAGGACATCCAGCTTTCATCCCCCCAAGCTCCATCACTGTCCTTGTACATCCCCACAATGTGGGGAGTAATAATAATACTGTTGAGTTATCTGGCTTGTGCAGACTTTACTTGGTGTGAAGGCATAAGCGGAGCATCTGTTTTCAAGTATTTATTTCTTACATGTGCACCAGCTCTATTCATCCATCTCTGCACGCATAGGTATGACAAACCGTAATATCTTAAATATTACAGCCAATGCTATTATCAATGCTAATAATGCTATTATTATAAGATGGGGTGGCATAGCTTAGTGGGAAGAGCGGTCGTCTAGCAAATGGAAGGTTGCAGGTTCGATCCCCGGTCCTGCACACAGCATGTCAAGGTGTCCTTGAGCAAGACACTTAACCCCTAACTGCTCCCCGAGCACCATATGTTGGCAGCTCACTGCTCCTATACAATAGGTTGGGTCAAAAATCCAGAGAAATCCAAATTTCCCCTTGCGGAACTGATAAGGCAATCCTTTATTTATTTCTTTATTGTAATACATAGATCAGAGTGTCATCCATTATCATAGCTGAACAAACACGTACAATGTATAATATTCATGACATGTAACATTTGTCATAACAGTGACGTACTGCATGACCCCATACGGGCATGCACAGGTTATTCAGACTGGGCAGAGCCCGCATATATGTATAGCAGTACAGATGTATTTGCGTCCAACCTTTAAGTAAACGACACCAATTTCTTTACATTCGTTCTGGTCGTTGACTTGTAACGAAAACATTACATAATTGACCTATCAATGAGAGCTTATTTATCTGTTCTGGGGCTACTGCAGTGTATTTGATAGATTACCATTGGCCTTTCTGATTAGGGAACCAAAGCTTACTTGTGATATGATAGTATTAGAATCATTAGTGAAAACCTTACCATTGAGACTCCAGTCAATGGACAATTTGCATATGAAAACATCATCAGTTTTGATCATCATGCAACTGTATTGTTTGTAGGGGTGGGGAAACCTGTAGTTAGCTTAGACTCAAGATGTCACCTGTATGAGAGATCAATCGTTTTTCTCAGTAAATGCTGAATTCAGATGAAGTGATCCGTTGTTTTTTGTAAAAGTGTTGCTGAACTGTTGTTACTAGGTGTCAGCAATGTCATCAATAATGGTTCACCCCAGTCAGTATGGAAGCCTCCAAGGTTATTTCAGCTGATCGGGAAACAGTAATTTCATGCGCAGCTACAAATGAAAGTATCAAGTATCCCCATCAGTGACCAAGAATATTAATTTCACTGCGACATAAATACTGATCAAATGTAATTAAGTTTATAATGGTGAATTTTTTTACAAGACTGAAAAAGGAAGTTACAATTAAAGATTGACTTACGGTGGTGTTCTGTCATTTAATTTGTTAAATTGTTGATTAGACACCATTTAGTGGTTGACTATGGTGATATAAGTTGTCAGTCCTTGTCTCATGTCATGTGATTGGACAGAAAACAGAACATTAATGTTCAGCCTCGTAAAGGACAGTATCGCAGACATGCAGTTAGTTCGTCTGCGTCCATCTGCCCACTTCTTGCGTGCATGACAGCATCGTCCTTTTACCCTTCCTTAGCCAATAAACCTGTGGGTAAAAATACAATCTTGTCTATGGAGTCTTGGTGAAAGTAAGGGGTTTATCTGGCGGTCAAAATACCTCACTCACGTATAGAGGACAGCACTGTAAAAGGACGACTCCAAAGCACAGAGATAACGTAGTTCATGCTGGAAACCCTGCATCCCATTTAAAAGGTATTCTGGATGATAGCCTCCACCCCCAGATATCATGAAAGCAAAAAAAATCTCCTTCAAATCAAACCAGGTTTTATTCATCTTTTTCTTCAAGGCATTCAAGCCGCTCTTCCATATTTGCTGCTGCAGCTACTGCCAGGGCAAAAGCAGAGGCTGCTAAAGCGCTTTACCTTTGCTGAGAAAGAGATCGATCCATCCATCCATCGTCAACCTTTCTCTTGCAACATTCATTAGCTCTGATTTAAATTCGGTGTCCTGTTTAGAACCATGGTCTCAGATTTAGAGGTACTATTCCACATTCCAGATGCTTCACAATCAAGCTGCGAACCGATCCAGTGAGTGTTGGAGGTCAGAGACCGATCATATCATCTGCAAAAAGCAGCAATTTAATCATAAATTCACCGAATTGCCCCCCCCCCTCTCTTCCATGACTACGCCTGGAGACCCTGTCCATGAAGATCACAAAAAGGATAAGTAATAAGGAGCAACCCTGGTGGAGACCAACCTCTACTGGGAAAGAGTCTGACTTACTACCCAGAACTCTGACACAACTCTCACTTTGGGAATAGAGATATTGGATGGCCCTGAGTAGTGACCCTCTTAATTTATACTCCCTAAGAACCTCCCACAATATATCCTGGGGGACTCGGTCATAACCCTTCTCCAGATCTACATAACATATGTAGACTGGATGGGTATACTCCCAGGCCCTCTCCAGGATCCTTGCCAGCATAAAGAGCTGGTCTGTTGTTCCACAACCAGGACGGAATTCATATTGTTCCTCCTCAGTGACTTCTTCAGTCTGACTTCTTCAGACTGAATTTCCAAATAAACTTCTGATATAGTTGAACTGATTCACCTCTTTTTTGTGATCTCCATACCTGGATTATTGAGCATGTATCAAGACAGTTTATCAAATATTTTTCTTTCTGAAGCTGAGATGCTGCTGCCCCAGCAGATCACTCCATAAAAAGAATGTCTGGCGCCACCACTGTGTTGTAAAATATCTTGAGAAGGGCATCCTGTGCTCCAAAAGACCTCAGTGTCTTCAGCAGATACAGTCTGCCCGGGCCCTTTTCAGACAGTGCAGTTGAGTGGTCTGCCCAGTTCAGTCAATTGCTCAGATGAACTCCACGCACTTGTAAGATCTCCCCATTTAAATGTCCATCCCCAGATATTCACCGGCGTCAGAGGAGTGTGTGCACCTGATAAAAT
>OMLC01007042.1:5277-17076 GCA_900302585.1 Regalecus glesne | reverse complement strand
GTGGGCTACACTGTGATCATCATAGCCCTGTATGTAGGCTTCTACTACAATGTAATCATTGCCTGGTCCCTCCACTACTTGTTCTCCTCCATGACCGCAGAGCTGCCCTGGCTCAATTGTGACAACAGCTGGAACAGTGAAAACTGTACTGACCCCAAGTACATCAATGGATCCTTTTTGGGCAATGGGACGTCCTATGCCAAGTACAAAATCACGCCGGCAGCAGAATACTATGAGTGAGTGACTTTAAGAAAATTCCTTGTGTCCTGAGCATGAAATACAAACACACATGCACAAATGCATACACACCTCTTGTTCATCCATCATTGTTGGTGATGACCATGGTACATGTCATTAAGTTGAGTGTAAGTTTTGTGTATATTGCTTAAGAGAACAATCTGAGCCCTGAATTCTCTGGTACACTGGACATATTCCAGGTCCCAATGTTGAATGGTAAAATTTAAGTATTTTTTATTGGTGGAACACTGGCAAAAGATCCCTACCAGCTATGAGAGGCTGGTCAGGTGCGCTGAAGCTGCCATGTTCGAGCCCTTTCTTCTTATTATGGAGGTGGGCAGTGTGGTCCTGTAAAAAGGTTTCTGGGTTGCTCAGGGTCCTGCTAAACTTAACTGCTGCTTTGGTCCAGTGACTGAATGACCCACCCAATAACTAAAACAGTTCATGTGATGTGGCTCATCATCATCATGACATGGTTAAAGCTGGACTCTCTGGCCTCAGGGTTGTCGCTCATTTACAAGAAAAGAGCCATTGCTTTTTATGAGACGGTTTTAAAGAGGAATCAAAGAGTCTATATAGATATAGATGTATACAGATATAGATATAGATAACTGAAACAGATCTATATAAATGGAGAGGGGGTGTTACAACATAATTTGTCCGCCACTGCCATGACATCACTGCTCTCGCCCAGTGCTGAAAAAGTGGGGTGGAAAGGGAGAAGAGGCGGTCACTCTGGCCCAGTTCAGGAATTGGTGAGGTGGCCTGTGTGAATGATGTGACATTCAGAAAGTGCCACAAGTATGCATGCTCTAAATGGCTGTTCCTACTTGGGTCCCCTTTCAAAAAGGCTTGTCACTACCGCAGGAATAAATAGTGAGAATACTACACTCAGCATAAGAACTAAAGAAGCCATTGAGATGAATGACAAAAATTCTTTAACTGAAAATTAACATTTACTGAGTATATTTCAAGTAGATGTTAGTAGATGTCTGTTTGGTGGAAGTCTATAGATTTCAATTGATTTGGCTGCGTCATGGAACTGAACTGATAATGACCAACAAGAAAGAGCTTCTTACTATGCAGTTATGTTATTTGTATAGGAAACAATCGTTAATTTGCATTTGTAACTAGTTCATTTTTTTGTGACGTATAGATGCTCATGAGAATGACTAGAATGCACCATTTTCATGACTCAACAGAAACATATATGTAAAGGAGCACAGGGCATTGTCTTATCACTCAAAGTCATCTGCATTGCTTCTTTATCCTAGGTGGAATATTTTCTCCTAGTCTTACCACAGGTGACATGTACATGTAGGTTAATGAGAGATGTACCACATTTGCGACTATTCACCAGTCCCGTGGAGCTATGTTGCTGATACAACAGAGCAATTCCAGATTCTATGTCTTCAGCATAAATCATAACCTGCAGCCACATAGCCTCCACCCTACTTGTGAGCCAGGCCTATGGATTTGTATAAACTTATATGTCTCCAAAGCCAGGGGCCAACAGGTGATTCGCACATTGGTTTCCTTATGATGGAGCCTTTACAGTGGAGTATGGTCTGATCAATGGGTCGATGAGTACCCAAGGAGGTAATAGTAGAAGGTGCCAACCACCTAGCAGATAACCAAACACTACCTCAACAAAACTATATAAGGATACATTCTTTTTTTGTTGGGACAATGTACCCCCTAGCCCTCGGTTCAGTCGGGAGAACAAAAGGGAGAGATAAGTTTGGCGTGTTAGGAAGAGGTTAATACAGATTTCTTATTATCTTCACATTTTTAAATATCTACTGGCACAGTTCCATCCATTCAATTGAATCTGGGGGAACATTTTTAGGTCAGGTTGGTCAAGGAACTGGTCAAGTTAAAGAAGGAAGCAACAAGCCTACAATAGTTCCTGGCCAGCCCCAAGAATTTCTTCATAGATCCTAGGCAGCTTGTGGTTCCTGCTGTCTTACCTATCTGAAGACACACCACAGTGGTGCCCATACCTCCCTATGTCTAACTGTATACTTCTTATGGACCATGAGCCCTGTATTTCTCTGGGGCCCAAGCAATGGCCTCCACCTGAGGTTACTATTACATGTGCTGTTCCTAGCTGTCACTGTGAATGATGAAATTTTCCAAATTGGCCACAGCATACTCCGCAGGGGGTAGCAACACTCAGGATGGCTGCATACTTTAAAGGAAGTCCTTTTCAGGACGCTGGGACTGACTGTGAGGATTGGTTTGTGTAGCACAGAAGTCTCTATGTTGCTAAGGGACATAAAGCAAAGCAGACATCACTGTACTAAGATGAAAATTCTTGATTTTGACTATTTGAACAGTTCTACTTGGTGCAGTATTAGTTTGGCTAGATTCATTCCTATTGGGGTTTGAGGGAAGTATTGTAACCTCACTAAGAGAACTCAAAGGACAATGGTGAGCAATCTAAGTGTGCCCTTTCCTAGATGTGCTACACCTGTTTAAAAGAACATCTGTGACAACAATAGTAATAACTCCATCACACACTTTAGACAAACTGTATGTAGGTCACAAGCTCCTGTAGGCACCACAAATTATCTTCCCTAGAACAGGAATTTATTGCAGAACTAAGCCCAAAGCTCCCCCTGGACAAGTTGACAAGTACATACCTCTCTTGTTCCATATCCCCCATTGCCTCCCTCAGATTTTGGCTGTCACAAAGTCTTTGATGTGCCCATCTTGCTCTTAAATGTTTTGCTCGGTGTATGCATGTTTTGCTAGTGGGTTATGCATTTCAAAGTCATTGGCTACACCACTCACCTGAACAATACACATGCCCCATGGAACCTCTTGCTTTTCATCTTGGCACACATATTAACAGGTTAGCATAGCCACACAGCACCATGTGAGCAGCTCTGCTCAGGTGGAGCTCAAGCCGTGCTGCAGCAACACAACTCGATAGAATAGATCCGATGCCTATTTTTCTATGCATGAAGTGTGCGGTTCAGCAACAATAAATAGTGAAAATGATCTTTTGATAGTCATATTTAGATCAACATTAAATTCCATAACTGACATCTTTCACCATAGATTCAATGTAAATCTCCGTGGAATTTCAGACATGAAAAAATAAAATGTATATTTGCAATTTTTAATGAATGATATAATAATTTAATATATACAAATATGTAGTATATATGTGTATGTATAATAGTGAAACAATTGATTATTTATGACCATCAAAGGCAAGCTCACTGTAGAAAGATGGGAATGGCAATGCTGCAGCACCAGTG
This sequence comes from Regalecus glesne, assembly GCA_900302585.1. Lineage (NCBI taxonomy): Eukaryota > Metazoa > Chordata > Actinopteri > Lampriformes > Regalecidae > Regalecus > Regalecus glesne. The sequence continues at coordinate 13,570 of OMLC01007042.1, read as the reverse complement.
CTGTTTGTCTGGACAGCACAAGCATAGGTGAGCTGCAGCAGTTCAGTGAGGTAGCTGTCATATACAGGTAGAGATAAACTGTAAATGGACTCATTTTTATATATAGCTTTTCTACTCTGAAACCTCTCAAAACACTTTACAAAGTATGCCTCGTATTATTGAGCATCGTGGATTAAGGATGGATACCCATTCTTGTCACCCCATGTGGGATTGAACCTGCAGCACTTTATTTGTAGGCATGTACACTACCACTGAGATACCACAGTCTCTAAATGATGTGGATCAGCCCTTTAGTCTACCCTTCTGTCTATCTGTCTGTCTTCTTCAGTACATGCTTACTACCTACCTCCCTATTGACTACGTTACTTACTGTTTACACACAGATACCGATAAAGATATTTGGTTTTTGTTCTTGTGCATTACTTGTATATTTGCTTTTCTACCTTGTACCCCAAGATCTTAATGGTCAGCACTGTCCATTTCATGCACATGCTAGGCACTTGCCCCACACATTAATGAACAATTTCAAATTCAGACTGTCACACCCTGTCATACACATGTTGTTTTAGAATATTCTTGACCTCAGCATGTAGCTATTTCTCATGTGTTGATGTTCATTAATGTCCTCAGCCCCTCAGGTGTCTGAGGGTGGGCTAAAGCCTATTGTTGGCTTCAATGATTAACTCTGCCCTGTACTTATTTGGTGTCAAAGTGCAAATTTATATTTGTATATGTGTTTGTTTATATAATAGGGACAATGTATATTAAAGAACATCTAGACTCAAATTTAAATATGACAGATTGGGCCACAGGATAATTTTCCTCTGTTGACCCTTGGCAAAATAAAACAGCACATATTACCTAAAACTCATTCTATATAATAACCAGATACTACCAGCACATAATACCTGTAACTCACTCTACATAATAACATATATTACCTAGCATACATTAGTAACCATATGACATAAAACTAATTTTATATAATAAGAAGCCCAAGACATAACTTCAAGGTGATGTTGCAAGAAATTGTCACAATCACTCAGTTCCCATCATTCTCTGTACATGAAAACAGAGCAGAGCAGCATTTGAAACTCACTCTGCACAACAAACAAGTCCTTACACATGAAATACACGTTTGAAATAAACGTTTGGTATGTGAAGCAATGCTTGGCAAATCCCTAGTAGCACTTGGTATTCTGTTCCAGGTCTGTACAGCTTGATATGAAAACACTGACTGACCAAAGACACTATCTCTAAAAAGACTGCCATTATTTGTCATGTCTCTGAGCTAGACACAACGAAGGTATAATTTACAGTGCAGCTACTAGAACCTCAATGACAACCAAACCCCATGTCTGCATTGGTCTCTGCTGGGTGCTCCGGTTTCCTCTCAGCGTCAGACATGTGTGATAGGCTTCATACTCCTGTCTGTGGCACTGACTGTGACATGGCAAACAGAACTAGAGTTGGTCCCCAGGCGCTGCACCGTGGCTCTCCACTGCTCCGCCATGGAGATTAAACTATACAGATGCATCCTCTTCTTTTTCTTCCCCGCTAAAGTTACCATAGAAGTTCCTCATTCAAACATATGGAGCTTTACAGGGCTTTAAGAGATAATTGAAAATACTTAAATAACTTATTTCAGTCTAACATTCGATACCTTGTCTACTCTATAATGGCAACAAAAGCATATTTTAATGTATCTAGAAAAATCTAGGTTTATCCTTCTTATTGTCAGGGCCATGCTAGGTCAGCAGTAGAGTGTGTGGCTCCATGTCAGGCGTCACGGGTCCCATCCCACTGCAAGGTACCAAGAAAGGGCATCTAGTCTCAATCCTCCATACTCAGTAAATGTGAGGCGTACATTGTAAAGTGGTTCGAGTTGTTGACAGACTAGAAATGTGCCATATAAAAGCGAGTTAATTTACGATTTATTTATAAACTGATGGATATCCCTGCTTTTTAAGTCCTCACAGAATATAGGACATGTAAGCTGCACACACTTTACAAAGAAGCTTTATTTCAGTCTTGGTTTTCAACTCTTGGGTGACATTGCTCTAGAGATCTACAGAAGAGCTGGCCTCATTTAACTTATAAGCTGAGAATATGTCCTCTTTTCTTAAAAATAAATTAACCTCTTTGCTAGGAGTGTGTAGTATGCTGTTGGCATCATCAGATGTGGCGTCACTGAGGTATCACCTGCTTTCAATCATGTCTGATTGATTGTCAGATGAGCAAACACTTCGTCTCATAGAGGATTTTCAGTGAGCAATGTGCCACATCATAGTACAGCAGCTATAGCTCCCAGCTATATGATACCACAGATGGTTTCACTTTGTGCTATCATCAAATGAAGCATGAATTGTGAGGACGTTACTGAACTCTGGACGTATGCCTTGGAAGAGGGTACTTGAGAATGGACTAGAATGTGCCCTGTGGTGATTGTTACAGGTGTTTCTGACTGACACAAATAATTTGTCTTTGAGAGGAATATAGTCAATCAAGTAAACATAATGCTGAGCATGAAATGTAAAACAAATATGGTTATTTTAGCCCAAAAGCACAATCTATATCTTAATGCTGGATCCTTTTATCATCAGATTTGGAACTAGGGGTTGTAGCATCACTGATGAGCGCATCACTGGCTTGACTATATACTTCATTTTATTTAAACATTATCAGCTATTCCATTAACACGCATGTTTGCCCACCGTTCTATATCCTGAAACAATGCTGTCTGAGTTAGGGTTAACTTGATTTGATGAATGGCCCTCATTACAAAGCTGTGATTGCATAGACTTTAAGCTGATTTCTCTGCTTACACTTTAATTTCACATGCAATTTAACATATTTGTTGAAGCGCTAACTTAAATTGTCATTATTATAGGAAAAGTACTTGTCCTGATCTTCAAAAAAAGAAAGACAGCCTTGACACGAGGAAGCTATCAGTTTTTGTTGTGTGTTCACAGATGTCTCTGCTAGCTAAAGTTTGAGGCTTTTGTGATCCTATGTGAAGCTGTAATTTAGTCCTCGAGCTTTGAGACATGCCATATTTTCCCCCTCTGAAACACAATGTTAAGCCCAGCCTGCATGGGGTGGTATTGTAGAAGACACTTCAGAGATAGCAGCAGAGTAGTAACACTGAGTGTTGGGATAGCTGCAATAACCAGCTCAGGGAGTGTAGATAAGAGTGATCATGTTTAGAATAACTGGGCCAAAGACACTCAAGTTGATATTATGGAGAGCATTTACTGGCAGCCTACTGTCAGATAAGCCAAGGGGGCCTTGGGGCATCACATGACTATACCAAACACAGGTTGTCCAGGCCCAATTCAAAATATAGACTCTTTGTACTCCCCGTCTTAGACAAACTTATTTCTATTCTCTTTCATCTGCCTCCCCCTGGACCATATAGTTTTGAATTTATCTATGAGCATGGGACAGACGAATCGATTAACAGAGATGGTTCTCACAGATCCTGCAGTCTCCCGAGACCCTATTTCCAAATGCAGTTTATTTTTTCAAGAAGTGTTTCAGTTGGGTTGGGTTGGCAACCTTAGTATTAGATACAGATGGAAGTCCACTTAAGAGCCAACAACTTGTAATTCTTTGGGAAATAAAGGGATTCTGTTTTCAAGGGATGACAAGTTAAGTGTCTTTTTAAGAACCATTGGAAGCTTTTTGCATATTTACAACCATTAACTTGTAAAGAAGGCAATCGGGTGCCCATGACCTTTTCAGTAGATGTGGACAATAAGAATCTACCTGTCCAGTTCCTTATAGTTAGGTTACCGGTGAAAGGTACACAGCAGTAACATCAGTAGTATGCAGCTTTATTTACATTAGATGAACCTTAAACTGGAGAGAGAACAGATGCAATTCTGCCCAATACATACTCAGGCCAATAGGCTTCAGAATAGTGAGCTTGTGTTCTTATTGTAGTGAACAATTTAGGTTAAATTGTGGGTGAAAATATGTCATATGTCTAGACTAACACAGGGCAATGTTTGGTTGAAAAGAGAAAGTTTGCCAGGTGTTTATTTCAACACCATTTCTAATTCAAACATAGCTAGATCTTGATTTTAGATAATATTGCACGTTAGTATTTTATCAAATTGATCTGTTATCTATATTGGGTTACGGTAGCAGTGGTAGAGTGCTTGCATTTGGAACTGACGAGCCAGAGGCAGCAATTCAAACCGACCACGGGGCGTCAGGAAGGGCATCTGGTCTTAATCCCCCAAACTCCATCTAAATCTGTGTCCACCCCCACAACATGGGGACATAAAATGGACCTCTCAGAGCGCTCTCATCTGTTGATCTATATGGTTTGGGCTGAAGATTCAGCTCTCATATTTCCTTCAATTGCTTGAGCTCAAAAGTATTCTAGACCTAGCCTAACAATATTTGAGCTGTTGGAGGGCTACGCAAGTCTAGGGCTTGGCCACCACACCAACATCTAGATGACGGCTAGTGCTCATTGGGATCATTAATTAATTGGATGCTGCAAGGTAGTGACAAATATATTCCCCCAGAAAATCCATTGCGCAGAGAATCCAACATTAAACAAGGAGGAGAACGCCAATTTCTGCATCTAGGCTTTTCTAGTTTTTATTCAAGATTCACGTTCAAAATTGTTCAGCCCATCAGTGAAAACAAAAAATGTATTAAGGCAATCCATCAGGAAAGAATTCCAGAATTTGAGTTTCCCAGACCGTAAATTTGAACCTACTATGCATTCTTGTATATTCACATGCAAATCATTGTCCTTTGTGATTCTTTCTATTGTTACCATATTGAGAACAATAGGTTATCCATGAATAACCAAATTGAATGCTTTTCTAGTTGCTTGTTTTAGTTGTTACTGCTTGCCGGAATAATTTTACTGCAGATATATCCTTATAGGTACTTAAATCCATATTAAATGGAAAGGGCAAACCTGGGGATTGTTGCTTTAAGACTCAATAGATTGAAAGGGGTGCATGAAAATGTCCCATGGTGAGACACAGATCAGCCAACAACATGCAAACGTTTCATGCTGATTTTGTGCTTTGGAAAGACATCTAACAAACAAATCCATCCTTTTTCATGAAAATTAATGTCTTTGTTATGAAATCCAGTGGACATGAATCATTCATCTTTGCCCTTGATCACAAGGTTTCACAATACTCTCTCTCTCACTTTTATTTCATCATTCATTTTAAAGTTCATGTGTTTTTGGTTTATGCGTTGATGCCAGATCACATTTTTCTTTATATCTGTATGTCACATGTTCTAAATATTCTATACATATTCTATCCATACATATTCTAACATAGTCTATACCTGTCTCAGCAGCAATGTGAACAGAGCAAAATTCGGAACATCTCATCATTTACCAAACAAAAAGTAACAAGAGGGACCTGGTGAGTGAATATCTTAGTCTACTGGCTCCATATTATGGCCAGAAGAAAAGAAAACGCCTGACCAGTGGCTCTTGTCCTAAACAGAAACATTATAGAGGTGGTGCAGTTAGTCACGACTTACAATAGGCACTAGCTGTTAAACCAGTCACAGTCTGACACTGAGCACACAGGTGAGCTCATAAAGCAAAATAATATTTAGACTGGGATAGAGGACATGCCATTTTTCTTCCATCTGTAACTGAGGTGACTAGAAGTCACTTGAACCCTTGAACACCCACTGTATTTGAAAGTGGTTATTCAGTGTTGGTGGAATAGCTCGTTTCCATGCTTGTTTATCCTTCACCGTCTAAGTATTTCAAACCTCGGTGTGTATGTGTGGTTATGAGAGAGAGAGAGGTATGTGTGGTTATGAGAGAGAGAGGGCGAGAGAGAGAGAGAGAGCGAGAGAGAGAGAGAGAGAGAGAGAGAGAGAGAGAAAACTGAACACTTTGATTGAAAACATCAGATCAATATAATATATCCCAAAAATCGGGGCTTCAGAAGCACAGTGGTAGAGCGTGCACACCAGGAAATGACAAGCCAGGCGCTGCAGGTTTGATCGCAACATGGGGCATCCAGAGGGCGATCTAGCCTTAATCCTCCACTTTCTATTTAGATCCATGACCACCCTCACGTGTAAAGATGGACCTTTGTATCTCAGCTATAATGTAGAAAACTAAGTTTAAGGAAACTGGGAAAGACCAGGGCCATCTTATAGTTTGATCAACTTCTTTCTTTGCTTGTTTCTCTTTCAACCCAACAGTGGCCTCTCTGCCTTGTGCTATGAGCATGCATCAAGACACTTGTCCTATGCCATTACCCCCTCATGGTTTTAGGATAACAGCCAGCACCTGTGTCAAAGCTTACAAGGGTGCAGCGTTGATCTGAGCTGTCTCTCTCCTTCACCCTGGAAGAGTGATTTTGGTTGTTGCTTTCTGTCTCCCATTTGGTTTCCCATACTTAACATCCACTCTCTGACAAACATTATCACATATGATTACTTCTTTTTTTGAGCAATAAGATTAGATGAGAGCAGTGGCATGGCTCAATGGGTAGGATGGTTGTCAACTGCTTATTCAAGTAGGGTCATGGGGGAACTGGACCCTATCTCAGTTCTCATTGGGTGAAAGGTGCGGAAACGCCCTGGATAGGTCACCAGTCCATCACAGGGCAGAGCAGTTAGGGGAACATTTTCTTGCTCAAGGACACTTCGACACGGGTGTTCTGCAGGTGCTGAGATTGAACCTGAACCTTCTGATTGCCAGATGCCAGCTCTACCCACTGAGCCATGCTTCCTGGAACACAATTCTTGCATCAATAATTCCATATTCCAAACCTGTCACAGTGATGCATTTTATTCTTCCTAAAACCTAATTAGGAAATGTTTATGTGTAAACTTGCTTGTCCATACGAATGCGTGTCTTGGTCTCTTTTATAGGCAGGGTGTGTTATATATTCATAAGAGACAACAAACGACAACGCCATGGCAGTACACTCTATAGAAGACCTACAGGATATTCTGAATGCCTTTGCCAAGGCATAGACAGCCCTGGGTCTACCATTAAGAATCAAGGAGATCCAGTTCCTATATCAACCTCCACCCAACCAGCCATCTACCCAGCCCACCATCAAATTACAAAACACAGTTCTTGAAAATGTTCATTACTTCCCCTACTTCGGCATCTTCTCTCCTCAAATGCTGACATCGACTCTGAGGTCAACCATCACCTGTATGCCTGGTGCTTATGCCCGACTCATGAGAAGAGTCTCTGAAGACGGAGACCTAAAGGCCCAAATAAGACTCCTGGTCTACAGAGCTGTTGTTATCCCCACCTTGCTGTATAAAACAGAGTCATGGACCACCTACAGAAGGCACCCAAGAACCCTGGAACAATACCATCAAAGATCCGCATGAAAGATCTTGAGGATCAACTGGAAAGACAGACGCACCAACATCAGCGTTCTGGAAGAAACCAGAATGACTAGCATCAACACCACAATAAAGCAGCACCAGCTGTAATGGACAAGCCATGTCATCTGCATGTCCAGAACACCTCTCCCCATACACATCCCCTCCTTCCAACTGAAGGAACGTCCGCAAGCTCACAGTAGGCAAAAGAAACATTTCAAGAACAATATCAAGACCAGTCTGAAGAAATTCAACATCACATCGAGCGACTGGGAATACAATGCAGAAATCTGTGCAGAAAGGAGCTTCACGTCATGAAATAGAAATCCACTGTGCTGCAGAGAAAAGGCCACTGCACTACAAGGAGAGAAAAAGCCTCAACCATCATCACCGACCATCATCACCAACTATAGCCACTTATCCCTGCCCACACTGCACCAAAGTATGTGGATCATGATGATGATAATGATGGTGAGGTTGGCCGTATGTTTGTCTCTTTTACAGGCGGGGTGTGTTACATCTTCATAAGAGTGCTGGTATCCATGATCTGGGCCTGCCGCGCTGGCAGCTCAGCTTATGTCTGGTGGTGGTTGTATTCATTCTCTACTTCAGTCTGTGGAAGGGTGTCAAGTCATCAGGAAAGGTACTCTGCTGGACACACCCATACATTTCTGTTTATACTTACTTGGAGGTGAAAGTAGCTCATGAGGTAGAGCGGGTAATCTGGTAACTGAAGGGTTGCCAGTTCAATCCTCGGCCCCTAATGAAAATGCTGAGCTGTCCTTGAGCAAGGCACCTAACTCCTACCTCACCCCTATGGTGTAGTTGTCACTTAGCATGGCTGACATTATTGTAGGTATATGAGTGGATGTGTGCATGTGAGGTATTCATTAATTGCAAGCACTTTGGGTGGCTGTTGTGGCTAGAAAAGTCTCTC
>OMLC01007040.1:2641-17600 GCA_900302585.1 Regalecus glesne | reverse complement strand
CCATTGTTCTCCTGCAAGCCGTTTGAAATCTGTACCAAGGCAAGTAAAGGAATGTGGAGCACATGTTCCCCATTCCCTATGTTTGAAATGTGCCATGACGAGGACTTGATGAAATGACTACTGCTAATACTGCTACTACGGCCACTACTATTATTCTACTGCCACTATTACCACTAGTAATTAGTAGCATACTGTTATTAATACGTCCACTACTACTACTACTACTACTACCACTACTACCTATACTACTACAATGCTATTGCTATTACTACCACTACTACTACTAATAATAATAATAATAATAATAATAATAATGTGGCAAATCCTATTTGATTGTGGCCTAGGGTGAGAGTTCATTTGCATGTTACCCACAATGTAGCTGGAGAGTGTTAATGTTTTTGTTATAGTGTGTGACATTCTACATGTTTAAATGGTGGCATAGTTGCGGAAGATATTTGGGAAGGTATTGGTTATCAGAGGGGTTGCATTTGACAGCATCATATTTCCTACCAGAGGGCAGTATGGCTCAGGGGATAGAGTTGTTGTCTGGTGATTAAAAGGTTGCATGTTCGGTCCCCGCACCTGTAGAGAAGTCTGTCGAGGTGTCCTTGAGCAAGACACTGTTCCTCTAACTATTCTGCCCTTTGATAGATTGATGAACAGAGTATGACCCACCTTTCACCCAATGGGGACTGAGATAGGCTCCAGTTCCCCATGACCCGATCTCGTATAAGCGGTTGACGATGGATGGATAAATGGATATTTCCCACCATGGGTGTGAAGAGAGGACACATATGTGAGTTTGGTTCTGTTCCTATTCAGAATTGGAGATTATTACCAAAAAAAGCACTGGCTTGCGTTAAGATCATGGAAAGTTTGCTGTCTAACCCTGAGATGCTGACTGAGAAGTCCATTATAGGTTTATATTACAATAACAAGTCATTTCCATCATCATAATCACTGTTGTCATCATCCCCATAACTTTTGCAGCATGCCATTTTCCAGTAAGCATTCACCATTGTCTCCATTAAGGCCAACTGAGCAGACACAGCAGTCTTTGTGGTGAATACCAAATAATTCACCTATCTTTGCTTAATAAACCCATACAGTAAGAATCAGGTCATGAATCTCAACAGATTCTCATTTGGGATACATTGCTTGTATTTAGGAAGTTGATATACTCAAGCTAATATTGTGATTACAGATTAATACAGCTTTACTATGCATTGTGATAAACCCCATCAATTTACATATTGAAAGCAAAGACACATGAATTGTGGTTCACCGGCCTCTTATATAAAAATAAAAACAAAACTGTAACACCAGTCAATTCCTAGACGTATAATTCTGTATTATTCAGTTAGTGTTTATTTGTTAGTGCAACACCTCATGAGTTTGCATTTGTATGTTGACAGAGGAGGAGGGAAAGGAGAAGGAGAACAACATAGGGCCTTCTTTTTGACCTACACAGTGGTATTCAATGTCAGGAAACAAAAGTTGTATTGTTATGGAGTGTTTAAACATTGGTAATGAATCATATTGTGGAAAATTGATCTACAGTAGGATATGACACCAAAAGAAAAAACGATCTCACCTGAAAATTGATCATTTTATGATAAGGGTTTAGAGAGGATGTTAGTGCAAGGCAATCTTAAGGAATTTTGTGCAGACTGCCAAGATAAGTATCGAAGAATAATGAATGAATTTAAGTGAATGGAATGCTTTACAAGTATACATATAGGCTGTGTGGTCTCCATAGGTTTTGTGTCCCCTTATGGATACAAACATATATTAATGAAACAGTAGCTGTGACTGAGGGCTTTATTAACAAAGCTGACTTGAACCTGACTGTGTTTGATGTGTGGGGAAGATACTCAGCAGATGTATAATGGTGGAAAGGTCTTTTTCGGTGCAGATGATCTCGAGGTTGTCCATCTCTGAAACCAGACCACCCATTGTTGAAGTCAACACTCCTCTTTGTGGTCCTAACAGATGATGAGGACAAAATGAATAAATATCGGTGCACCCCATGGATTCAAAACAGGATTTTGAAATGAGATTTTGCAATAGCTCAATCTTTATCTTTGGGTGACAACTGTATTGAAGCTTTGGATATTTGTTTTACCTTTCGCCTCTACCAGTCTTAAAACTTTCTGTCACAGGCAATAATATAAACCAATTGCAATATCCATTCTGTCCCCAATGTGTGTGTCTACAAATGGCTCTCAGGCTTCAAGAGAAATTTGGAGGAGTAAAGTTGAATGCTCTTTAATCTTATTGTCATTCTCATTAATGATTTTTGTAAAACTGAAATAATAGAAAGATATCACCAATCACTGGATGCTATTTGAATAACATCATACGTCCAAAGACATAAAATGATGTAAATGACAGCTAAAAAGTTATAATATACTACATATACTACCAAAGTTATATATACTACATTTAAATGACATGTACATAACTATGAATTTATTGTAAATAATGTACATAAGGGGGGCGTTATGACTCGATGGGTAGAGCAGTCGTCTGGCAATCAGAAGGTTACAGGTTTGATCACCACACCTGCAGAGAAGTTTGTTGAGGTGTCCTTGAGCGAGACACTGTACCCCTAATTGCTCTGTCCTGTGATGGACTGGCGACCCTTCAAAGGTGTATCCCTGCCATTCACCCAGTGAGAGCTGAGATCGGCTCCAGTTTCTCTGTGACCCGATTTCGGATAAGCGGTTGATGATGGATGGATGGATAATGTATATGAAGTTCACCAGCTTAAAAACACTAATAGACACAGTACTGGCATCCTTGAAGCAGGAGAGCTTTCAAATAGCTATTACAATAGAAAATACCATAGCTACTTGTTACTCACTTAACATTGGCAGTATTCATATGTAAATAAACTAAAAATTTAAATGTAAAATTAACCGATTACATCACATGATATTTACTACCATAATTAACTGTAGATGTGAATATAACTTACAAAGAGATTTCACAAACAGAGAAAGAAAAGGATAATGTTGCTGGAGCTGCAAGCCAACCACATGTAATGTAACAACTAAAACATTTCCTACTTGAAATCTGAACTGTGTGTTATATAGGTGGGTCATATGACTAAAACAACCACTGAAAAAACAATAACTGGCAGTAAGCAAGAGAATAATGAATTACTCCAGAATGTTCACTCGGGAGGAGAAATACTAAAATAGATGAAAAGTCCTTACAGAACATAACATTCCCTGTCCAATATTGATTAAATAGCACTATCTGAAAAACTACAACAAGTCTGATCAGGGGAAACAAAACTCAGTCCGTTTCCTTGGCACTTTTGAGAATGAATGTCTCCGAGACAAGGCTTAGGAAGATCGTTGCTGACCATGATCTTATGACCTTGAGTTCCATCTTCCTGATTTTTACATCTTGGTTGGGGAATGTTTTGGTGACTAAAGTCATAGGCCACTCATTCTACTTCACCTGGTTATTCTTAAGCAGAATCAGGTCACCTTTCTTGATATTTGGCTGTACATCCTGCCACTTGCTACAGCCTTGAAGTGTTGGAAGATACCTGCGTCTCCATCTGTTCCAAAAGGTGCTAGGCAGATGTTGTACCTGTCTCCACTGCTGTCGTTGGAGGTCTTTCCGGTTCAAAAGTTCCCAGAGAACGAAGGTAAGTATACATCTTTTGTTCCAAGAGTGAAGCAGTGGTCAAAAGAAAGGATGACTTTGGGTCTCAAGAGATGGGTGCGAGTGGCCCGGCATTAATGATTGCAGTGACCTCTGCCATTAAGGTGGACAACACCTCATTAGTGAGGTATAAAGGGGTGTTTTGCTTGGAATTGAGTATGCATCTGGAGATACCAACCATTCGCGCCCAAACTCTTCCCATGTGGGAGGAATGAGGAGGATTGTAAACCCAAGAGCAACTTTCCTCACCCAAGTACTTCTTGACATTGGGCTCTTTAGTATCAGTGAGGAGTATATGCAACTTCTTGCAGGCACCTGTAAAGTTGGTTTCACAGTTGAAGTGGAATTGCTTAGCAGATCCTCAAAGAGCAAAGAATCGCTGCAAGGCATCAATGAAATTTGATGTGTCCATTGCCTTGATGAGTTCTATGTGGACAGCACATGTGATCATGCAGGTGAAGAGTACAGCCCATCGTTTACTGTTAGCCTAACCCCCACAGGTTCATCTTGTGGTGACAGCCCAAGGGCCGAATACGTGAAGTCCCACCTAGTTGAAGGGTTAGTCTGTGCTCAGATGACTGAAGGGTAATTCTGCCATCTTCTGTTCAGCAGTTCTTCTATGAAGCTTGTTACATACAATAATTTGTGGTTTTTTAATATTCTTTTTATTTCAGTTCAGTCTGGACATTACATCTTGAACACATCTGGACATTTTTTGCATTGAATGTAGCAACTGACATACAATAGAAATAGACACAAGACACAAAAAGACAGTGTAAAGAATAATAAAATAGTCTTAGAGAAAAAGAAACAATAACACTTATATATATATACTTGTGGCCATAGCAACATATTAAGTGGGTTAAAACAACATGTAAAAAACAAAAAAATGAATTATTACATTAAGCCCACTATTAACACCCAACCAAGTACCCCCCCAACATGGGTGCAAACTCATATACCCTAACATGAAGCTTTAACGTTAGCTTTAAAGCTGTGTAACCACAGCTGTATTCAACCCATGACAGAAGAAAGACGAACAAAATATTACTTTCAGGGGTCACAAAGTACTGACCGCAAGACTGAAAAGCATAGCTAGATCCACACTTAAACACCAAATAAACTTGGAATGTATGGGATTCAGGAATAGCCTACGTAATCACCAACACGCAGCAATGTGTCAAAATAATCTATCAAGAACTTATTCTAAGACATTCAAAATGTACTAACCATTAGAGAGAGTAAAAAGAAGAGATATCAGGAATTAACCTCTGCATTCAGAACACAAAGTCTGTTGCAGTAGCCTACAGTAACTATCAATCCAAACCTGGGGACTTAGATGAGGCTGATTTGACATAGTCCATACTATTCTGTGGATCTAGGAATGACACTCTTCTCTGCCAGGCATTCTGACTTGGAACATACCTGGGTGTCTGAAGCCAAACCAGGTGCCTGTGATGTTCTATGGAATCTTCTTTATGTTATTGAAAGCCGCCCTTCTCTTCATGTCCCCAGTGGTCAGATGTCTAAAGATATGTATGGCCTTTTAGTTGTATGCGAGATCTCCCTTCTCTCAGGCCAGGCGGATAATCTATTCTTTAAAATGGAAGGAATGAAGGGTCTGGGTGGTTGCCCCATCTTCAGCTTAATTTGGGATAGTGGATTAGCTCAGATGATAAGAGGTTGATCTTTGAGATCAAACAGGTCTTTCAGGAAGTTGGAAATAAACACTGTAGGTGTTGCCTTCTTATCCATGTGTAATGCCAATGATCCATAGGTTGTTTCTCCTCAACCTGTTTTCTAGATCTTCACATTCATTTTGAAGTGCTTGGATCTCAGCTTTGAGAGCACTAATGATCACTTCCATTTTGGCAAGGCTTCACTAGTTTTTGTTGCCAAGTCCTCCACCGCAGCTAGTCTCAGCTATTATAGACTGATGGTCTGCTACTAGGCTCCCGTTGCTGTAATCAGCCTTGACTTAACAGCGGCAATATCAGTTTTAAGTCCCTTTACTGCTGCCTTGATTGAGTTACAAATGTACGCTTTCAACGATTGCATTATATCTCTGAGCATAGTTGTTGGTACCTCCTCTTCCTCGTTAGCATGAGTGGTTTGGTTAGCAAAAGCCCAACATGAAGTTTTGGGCTTAGGTTTGTTTGCCCTTTCCCACCATTCTTGGGACTGAAAACTAAAAAGTGTTGCTTTGGAATTTGTTATGAACGTCCCTCAACTACTTCCAAAGTAAGATATTGGCTAAATGGTCATTTTGACTGATTGAAATTCCACCTGTTGGGAACTTCTGAAAATCACGCTTGGACCTCATCAGCACAACCCGGAAGTCACATACAATAGTGAAGGATATTATTGTTATTTTTGTCCCCAAATATCCAGAATCCAGCTGTGTGGACAGACCTGTCTGTGAGGACATGACCTTGGTGCTTGACCTTTTCAAGGTAATGTCTCATGAGTATTGCTGCAATGTGGTTGTGGTGTGGGGTGACGAGAGGGAACTTTAACTTGTGGTGAGCCAGCCTACCTCTTATTCTCAGAAGGCCCTCCTCATCCACACAGGAGTTTAGCTTTCTCAGAGGACTGTCTTTTGAGACGTCTTTTCTGGCAACTAAGCAGGTGATCTCTGTGCTGCACCTCTCTCTTTACACAGCCCTGATGATGAGAATTTCGGCTTTGACAGTTCTTCTGCCATATGGGGGCCTTTTATATCGATGCCAGCTGCTACAGATCCCATGCTTGATTTTAGCTACACTTCTTTGGGACTGAATGATGTGGATTAGGGATATTTTGGCTAAGACCAGAGACTTCCAGGAAGAGAGCCTCTCAAAGTGATGAAATCCCTGTTAAGATAGAAGAACGGAGAGAGTAGTGACATGAGAATGCACCGCAGTGTCAGAATCTGGGTCAGTGAGTTCATATGTTTCCTCTTCTGAAGAGGACACTCCTCCAGGTAGCAAAAGCAAAGGGGATCCTGTGAGCCATGTCATGCTAGCTAGCTCAGTATCAGGTATAAATTGAGCAGTATGATTTGCCGGATTTTGAGAGGTGCAGTGCTCTGCTTTGGTGCTAGCTGATGAACTCCCTGATCCACTTACTGAAATGGAGGGGATTTATCTCGTCTCCAATGCTTGGCTTTGCTCTGTGACATCTTCAGTCTTAAATGTTTTCCCTGCTATCATGTATTGGTGACACTGTCTAGGCGTATGAAGTGTACTGATGAGTGAGGAATACTTGAGATGAAGCTTGGTTTACTTGAACTTAAGTGCCGCAGTGAAGACACTTTTTTTATTATTATGTCCCCAATGTGTGTGGGTGTACACAAATTTACAGATAGCTAGCAGGCTTCAAGAGAGAGTTGGAGGCTGGAGTGAAGTTGAAAGATAAATTCAAAATTAACAAATTACATTACACAATATATAGTTACTAGAATAATTAACTGTAGATGTGAATAGAATTTACAAGCCATGCCTTCCAAGGCAAAAACTTAGAAAGGAAAGGATCTGTAAGCTGACCAGATGTAATGTAACAATTAAAACATCTCTTGCTTGAAATCTGAACTATGACTTGGCTGTGTCATATGAATAAAGCAGCCAATGAAAAATGAATTATAGGTACTAAGCAAGAGAGTAATGAATTACTACTAAACATCCATTAGGGGGGAAAAATACTAAAAATAGATGAAAGTTCTTACAGAAGAACAATTTAATAAGGGGGACTGATTTGGAACGGGCAGACTAATTAAAATGAGTCACTAGCGGCACCTGAACACACTGCGGCAAAAGTTGGTCCACCCCAAGGATCGGGTCCCCCGGCACAAACAGAGTAACGTAGTGTGCGCTGTTAAATGCCAGGAGGACTGCAGTGACTTGTTAATCGGGGAGACCAAACAGACGCTGGCTAAGAGGATGGCGCAGCATAGGAGAGCCAACACGTTGGGTCAGGACTCTGTGGTCTACACCCACATTCAGGCGAGTGGCCACTCATTCAAGGATGATGATGTTCACATCCTTGATAGGGAGGAAAGCTGGCTTGAAAGGGGGGTGAAGGAGCCCATTTATATCAAGAGGGAACGACCGTCTTTGAATAGGGGAGGTGGCCTGAGAGTACATCTAACGGCGTCTTACAATGCCGTGATCGCAAACATTCCCCAATCCTCTGTGAATGGTGCCCATTGTCACTGAATGTGCAGTTGATCACCCAACTTGCATGTGAAACCAGCCTATTGTTGTGTGGCATCAAGGTACCGTTTATAAGGAGGGGAATGGTGCCTTCAGCTCAGACTGAAGAAGTCACCTGGTGAGTGATGAAACGTTTCCAAATAAACTTCTGATCCAGTTGAACTGATTCACCTCTTTTTTGTGATTTCCCTACCTGGATTATTGAGCATGCATCAAGACAAGAGTCACTAGCGTTCACTGAGATTATCAAACAAGACAGTTACAGGTGCAAGTTGGAAAATGACAAGCGAGATGAAAAGGGTTTCAATTCCACCATTGTGTGCCAGGAAGGGCAAATGGCTTTAATTCCCCATGTTTTTTCTAGGTCCATGTCTACCCTCACAATGTGGGAAGTAATTATGACACAGAGAAATTAATCTTTATTCAATGAAAGTTGCTAATATGGTTCTGAGATGATGTTCATAATCACTACACCACCACTACACTATTTTTTTGAGCACATACATGTATGTTCGTAACCAACACCAACAGTTATATATGAAACTAGCTCCCGCCCAGAAAGAGTCCAGAGGTGTAAGAAGACACCACCCACCTAAAATAAATGGCAGTGCTGAAGAGACTCATGAGCAGACGCACTGAACGGTGTTTCATATCGAGTAAAGCAGGTAAGTTAAAGAAGAAGATTTTTTTTTTTATTACACTGTAAATGAAAAGTATATACCTGAGTGCTGGCATTAGCCAATGCTTGTAGCATCTGCCGGACAAACTTTTGATGCTGCTCCGTCAGTATGGCATCATGAGGATTGCTTTCTGATTGGTTGTTTAGGAGTGAGTCAAATGGCAGGTCAGTCGCAGAGTTGCCATTTGTCGCAAGGCCCCCCATCCCGGACCTATAAGAAAGATACTTATGTAAACAGGCTGAACAAACCTAGTGATGGCATTACTTGGCAAAGGGGAGGTTATGAAAAGTAGTGCAATCCTTCAGTCTATAGTGTTATAGCAATTTATCATATAGGCTCTCATAACAAAATTCCATGTGCTTTGCCCCATTCTTTCCAATAATAGTGGTGCCTTTCTTTCTTGAATCCATAACAAAATTGCATAACATTTTCTCATGTATTTTGCCCCCGTAATCCCACTCTGTCCATGCAGTTGATTCCACTGTTTAGTTGGTGACTTTCCATCTAACATTTAGACAAGATGGCATACTTGGACCCCTGATTCCTAAGGCGACTGATTTCATCTCTGCCTCAATCACCCTGTCTGCACAGCATACAAAAACAATGTATTGTTAACTAATGGTCAGACCTTGTTAACACATTGTTAAGGCAACCTTATGGTTCCCACTCATATTTCTCACCAATAAATTCACAGATTTTAATGACAATTTGACAAGAAGTATGGGATCAGACAAATGCTCCAGGCTCCACAGAGAGACAGAAGGCCAACTAAGAAAAGGTAACTTCTCCCCTGATGTTGATCCTCCATCATCCTCAAGCTTTGCCTTTAATCTAGATGGTGGGTTCATCAAGTTCAGGGGTTCCTCAATGTACTCATCATCCTATTATCTCCTCATTTGAGCTCAATAGTGTCCCATCCTTACTATACACACCTTGGTTCCCTGTTTTTCCCTCTTGAGATGCTGGATGTTTTTCCAGAAGTGCTTTGGTGCTGACTTAAAGTTATTTCTCTGTGGCTTCCCCGAAATCCTCCCACAACCACTGTTTTGCGTCTTTCAGTGCTGAGGTTGCCGTCCTTTGGGCCTGTTTGTACCTTGCGAAAGTCTTATCCTTGAAGGCCTTCTTTTTCAGTCAGTCAGCTTCCTTAACTGCTGGTGTTCACGAGGGTGTTTGGTTACTACAAGGGGTTACCACCCCTTTAGGCACCTATGACCTTGAGACCACAGCTCATAGTTGCAGCTTCAGTAATAGAAGCTTTGAACATAGCCCATTCTGGTTCAATATCCCCAACCTCTATGGGATGCTAGAAAAGCTCTGCTGTAGGTGGGAGTTGAAGGTCTTCTTGACAGAGTCCTCCTTCAAGTGTTCCCAGTTCACTCGCACATTATGTTTGGGCTTACCAGGTCTGTCTTGAGGATTCCCTCTCCACCTGACCCAACTCACCACCAGATGGTGGTCAGTTGACAGCTCTGTTCCTCTCTTCACCAATGTTTCCAAAACATGAGGCATTAAATCAGATGATATAATAAATAAATCTGTCATTGACCTTTGCCCTAAGGTGCTCTGGTAACATGTACACGCATGAGCATCCATATGTTTGAACATGATGTTTGTTATAGAATCCATGACTAGCAGAGAAATCCAACAGTAAAGCACCAATAGGATTCTGATCAGGCAGTCAGTTCCTCCCATGCACACCCCTCCAAGTGTCTCCATTATTGCCAACATGTGCATTGATATCTCCCAGTGAAATGAAAGAGTCCCATACAGGAGCCCCATACTGGACTATTTTCAGGGTCTCCAAGAAGGTTGAACACTCTGAATTACTGTTTGGTGTGTAGGCATAGACAACAGTCGGGGTTTTCCCCCCATAACCCTAAGGCGTAGGGAGCCAACCCTCTCATCCACATGATTAGACTACAATGTTTTGGCCCTTAGCTAGGGACTTGGGAGTACACCCACATCCGCCCGGCATCTCTCACCTTGGGTAACTCCAGAGCAGAATAAGGTCCAACCCCTATCAAGGAGTTTGGTTCCAGATCCAATCGTGTATTAGAGATAAGCCCCACTAGATCTAGCTGGCTAGCTAGCGTTCCACCTCCCGCACAAGCTTTGGCTCCTTACCCCCCAGGGAGGTGATATTCCACGCCCCTATGCTAGCTTCTGTTGCTTGGGTCTGGTCAATCCTGACCCTTTGCCTTCACTGCCACCTGTCTGGCAATCCACCTGATCCCACTGGTTCTTCCTGTTGGTGGTGGGTCCGCAGGATGGCAAAGTGACCACGTTGTTTTTTCGGGCTGAATCCACCCAGGCTCTGTGGCAAACTCACCCACCAGGCACTTGCTGACAGACCCTCTCTCCAGACCTAGCTCCAGGCATGGTAGCGTCACTTCTTCCTCAATCTTTCATGAGGTTTTCTTGAATATGCTTATCTGCTTTTTCATCTATTTATAAGCTGGTAAACTGTACAATTCCTCTATATCATATCATATTTCCTCATTGCTTTTACAGTGTTTCATATTAAATCTAATTGTCTCACATTTTGGCCTATAAGTATTCCTGCCTATGGTTAAGGCCTACAACATTTCATTACTTTTTACTTTATTCATTTTTGAGGGGATGGATAGTTCTTTTTTTCACAAGAGCACAGCAGCATGACCTGCATTTTATAACATAACAACATAAACATAACAATTAAAAAAATTCATCATTGCATTTACAGTATCTATTTGTTTGTTTCACATACATCCATCCATCCATCATCAACCACTTATCCGAAATCGGGCCGCGGGGGAACCGGAGCTGATCTCTGTTCTCATTGGGTGAAAGGCAGGGTACACCCTTAATAGGTCGCCAATCCACCACAGGGTAGAGCAATTAGGGGAAAAGTGTCTTGCTCAAGGACACCTGGACACGCTTCTCTGAAGGACTGGGGATCAAACCTGCAACCTTCCGATTGCCAGGCGACCGCTCTACCCACTGAGCCATGCCACCGCTGTTTGTTTCACATTTATAAATATATTCCTGTTTATGGAAAATCCATCCAATCATCCATTGTCAACCGCTTATCCGAAATCGGGTCGCGGGGGAACTGGAGCCTATCTCCGTTCTCATTGGGCAAAAGGCGGGGTACACCCTGTATAGGTCGCCATTCTATCAAAGGGAAGAGCAGTTAGGGGAACAGTGTCTTGCTCAAGGACACCTTGACACGCTTCTCTGCGGGACCGGGGATCGAACCTGGAACCTTCCGATCGCCAGGCGACCTCTCTACCCACTGATCCAAGCCGCTCCTATTAAATATATTCCTGTTTATGCAAAATATCTCCCAAATTTAATTGCTCATAATTTCATTATCTTTAATGCATTTAAAAATACATTTTCATAAGAGCACAACCACCAAAAGTTTTTCTTAACTATAACTAAGACTGGGTATTTTTTACAGAAAAAATTGGCTGAAGTCAAGGAGCAATCATAGCAAAGTTGTTGAAAATCCTTGAAAACTGAAAAGAAAAAGTCAGAAACCACAGAGTGTTTTAAAACGTATTAATGTATTTAAATTAACTAATAGATATCACCACAGCAATGGAAATTATGGAAAAAACATGCTCAACTGTAGCAATAGCAACAAGTGCTTGAAGTTAGAAAAACAACAACTGGCAGTTGCCGCTAGTAACAAATAGCAATAAAATGCACTGTTGACAGGGACCGTCCAACATTTGATTGCATCAACTGACAAGGTTGGGAATCATTGATATTCATGACGTTGACAATGAGGCTACCATTAGATTATGTTTTGATGAGAACATTTGGCTTGCATGCTCGTAACCAGGGATGGAATGTTGGGTGTAATTTGAGTGAGAGCTAGTCAGAAGTCATTGTAAACATCCAGTTTGTCACATGAATTTGCTTTGATGATGATGATGATGATAAGTGCACCGAAGGCCGTTTCTGACAGATATGTTGTGGTAAATGGGAGAATGATTCTGGCCATGGCATATAGTATGAGCCTGGGAGCAATGCATGGTTCTCTGACAATCCAGAACTTTTTAAGTCCTTAATTCTGGCAGTACATCCATGACAGTGAATCAGTCTGGAGGTCAACAAGTTAATCATCGCAGTTCAGATATTCCACATACTTGATTTTGGTGATGAATGGATCCAAAACCCATGACTCCATGGCCGATGTCGTTATATGCATCAGCAAATCGCAATTTAAACTCCTCTTGCAGCAAGTTCATGTGGCTGGTGAACTCATGAGGTAAAGCCATAGGTGCCATGCCTGTAGATGGCCCTATGTTTAAGTATGCAATTTAATTCATTCTAATTGTCTCAAGTGCCAATGTTCCTAATTATAGTTTATTGTTTTACAATGTTTGATTACTGATAATTGTCCTACGGTATTATAAGAGCAAAGCAGACTTTTAGTGAGCAAGATATTGTATGGAAGGACTCTTATTATGAAATGGCCTGTCACACTGACACCAGTGTCGCATCAGGTGACGCGGATCTCTGCCAGCTGGTGGAGTGAGATGCTTGAAGAACTTGCTCCATCGGACACAGACCAAAGACTGTCAAGGCACCAAATAGACTGAAAAGATTAAAAGCTCTTCTGTTGTTGTTAGTAAACTGATTGTCTGTAAATGAGTCTTTATAAATGCATTGTGTACTACAGTAAATAGAATATGCACAGTTTCTGAATAAAAATTTAATTTATTTAATCTAGCAACATCAGTTGTTGAGCCGTCTTTCAGTGGAGCTAGCTAGAGTGCCCCCAGACTGCTTCATCAGTAGTGGACATTATAGCAGCTCTTCTCTTTCTGTTTTTCTGACCATGTGCTGCAGATAGCATGTAAAAGCATCCAGGGCCTATTTGCATTACATTATGTTGGAATATACGCCCTACAAATGCTTGTTTGTCTCATTATACAGACTGAATATGTCGGCCAGGTATGCTGTTTTAATCCAAGATGAATCGGTCATTTGTTCTGCCAGTGTGGGGTTATGAGTTTGCGTGAACTCTTCAATTTGCTGTTGCAATTCCATAAAACGCAGAACTACGCAGCCGCACAATAACCAATGCACCTCTGTGTGCAGAATGAGAGTTTGGTGCACTTCGTCTTCACATAGCTCTTGAAATAGACACTTGTTGGTGGGGCAACTTTTTATGTAATTTCACTGCTTTAACTACAGTGATGACTTTCCTGATCTTTCATGGGGTCTTCTTGAACCATACTTCATCTGGTCCTTTACCTAGTACCAATTTGCTATGGGAGACCCTGCTAGGAGCACCAGACTCCAGACAACATAGCTCTCAGGAACATAAGGATATACAAAGTATATGCTGCTAAAAGGATGGCGCAGCATAGGAGAGCCAACACGTCGGGTCAATAAACTTCTGATCCAGCTGAACAGATTCACCTCTTTTTGTGAAGGATATACAAACCTCTCCACTGTGATAAAGTGGTGGTTCCTCAGAGAGGCGGACAAATCATTTACATCTCAATGGCTTCCCTGACTGAAAAATTACCTCTGATTCAAAACACACCTGATTTATTTCCTGTGCCCAATTGGATCCTGTCCTATAATGATGAATGTGACTTGGACCTCACCTCCATGGTATAAATTAAGCATGGCTAAAAATGGAAGCATAGATAGACCATTACCATTCAGATTACAGATAGGCGATCCCCAATTGATGATATGGATAGATAGATGAGAGGTAAGTAATTTGATGGATGAGCAGTAGGATAATTCCCCCAGCTTTGCTAATGACAAATGAATTGTCTATGTTTCATAAACACAGCCCTGATTTTCTGATTTATCAACTTGAGATGTGTTTACACAAACCTTTCCAATAGTATTCACTCGTGTTATGACAACTAATCTTCTACATTTGTGGCCATAGTATGGCCAAAGGGGGTCTGTTTTAGCAATTTATCATGTAGGCTTTCATAACCACATTGCTCGTGCTTTGCCCCATTTTGTCCTTGAGTGGATTTCCACTACTAGTGATGCATTTTCTTCTTCCATCTAAGACAAGATAACATGACCTCATATCATATGCTTTTGTCCCTGTGATCCCACTCTGTCCTTGCACCTTTCCTTCCAACATCTAGACAAGATAGCAAACTAGGACACTTGATTGCCAAGGCTGCTGATCTCATCCCTCCCTCAATCACCGTCTGCACAGTGTATAAAAAATAATCTATCTGTTCACTCAGGGTCAAACCCTATTTACACATTGTTTGAGCAGACTCTGTCCTTTCAGCATAGAAACTATTGCTCTGCAATCTCAAAAGAGGTGAATTTGTTCAGCTGGATCAGAGGTTCATTTTTGAAACGTTTCGTCACTCACCAGGTGACTTCTTCAGACTGAAGAAGTCACCTGGTGAGTGAAAAAAAAAAAAA
>OMLC01006967.1:0-12649 GCA_900302585.1 Regalecus glesne | reverse complement strand
ACTGCCCAGACATATTACTAGGGTTTAATCTCTGGCCCAGTGACAATTATGTCATTCATTGGCATGTACTACTTCAAATCAGCAACCTGGCTCCCTAGGAAGACGTTCCTCTTTCCTTCTCGGTGAACTTTAGCCTCAGGGCCAAGACTTCTTCCGCTAGGTCCAAAACCATATTCTCCTATCGTCTCTCCACTGCAGCCTCCTCCTTCAGAAGGCCAAGCGATCCTTTTATATTGTTGACTTCCTCAGCAGTGGAGTAATTATTTGGTCCCAATGTAATCTGCTTGTGTCAGCTAGTTAGTGTAGCTAGTCATTGGCTTAGCTAGCATCTTCTTCAGTCCAACTTCCAACTATCAGCATCACAATACAGGCAGCAGTCAAAGCCAAGCATCTCTTGTATAGATAGCTTGAGGTCCGTTATCCAAAGTCAGTTGTTGAGCACCAAATTATTTTCAACAACAAAGGGCAGAGCGACGTGAGCAAGGGAATTGTTTCAGGAGGTGATTTTGTGGTTTGATGAAACTTAAGTCGAGTCCTCTGGCCGAGAGCACAGCACAATGTTTAGGCAAACCACACACCGCTCAAGAGACGGGTAACATCATCTCTACAGGCTCAAAGATTCCATACGTACTGGGGTGTGGCTGCCTTGATTGGCAGGTCTCTTTCTGGAATGACTGGTTTGTTGCCCAAAATCTGACAAGATGGTAGTAAGGAAAAAACAACAACAAATGTATGGTCTCAAAAAGGGCCGCCTGGACACCCACAGAGGATATCATGGTACCCACAGCTGTATTGTATTCAGTCTATGCTTCTCCCATAGCTACGGCCACAGAGAAGGATCCTGGAGATCCTGGTGATCAGATGAATGGAAGTGGAAACACAAGGGTTAGAATTATATCGAGGACCTTGAATTACTTCACTGGTGTGGGTTGTTTCAGAGCCATTTAAGCCTTGATCTTTCATTTAGTCATAGCTGCTTTGTTTGGGCTTACTCACACCCTCCATCTGTTTCTCTCCCACTCGCATGAGGCCTTTCTCTCCCATCCCACCTCCATTTCTTTAACCCTCAACCTCCACCAATCCACCGGTGATAACGTTGGCTCACTTCCTCTGGTTGGTTTGAGTAGCCTAATTACACTAACTGCACCTGCGGGATCCATTTCTGGGTTCCATGGCTTAAGGTAACAGCGAGAGGTGATTAAACGCTGTTGATTCACTGCTCACTTTACCAACGCACACTGTGTGATGGGATTTGCCAGCCCAGCCCACTTAAAACACCCCTGCCTAGACACAGACCGCCGGATCATCTTGTTTTAACATTGTTCAATTTGAATCTGACGTACACGGCATGTGAATCTTAAAAGATCCCCCTTTTCTTCAAAAGCCCAATAAGGGTCCTGATTATGACAATGTGTCCCTAAACGTGTGAGTCCACCACCTTAACTACCCCATTACTGCTAATTCTGTCCTCTGAGTCCTGGAAAGACAAATAGTGTCTCCATGACACCTTCTAGTGCTGGCACTCAAGACTTTTTCCCTGGACACATCAAGACACCCCCCCACTCAAACATAGAGTCAGAGGAGGTCAGAGGAGGTCAGAGGAGGCCCGGACTAGGACAGGAGGTGCCCTGGAGAAAACAACAACACCATGCACTGGCAAAATAATATTGACATGATGGAAATCACCTCACGACCGTTCTCTGTGACCGAAGAGGCCACAACAGAGGGTCCCGGGGTGGGGGTGTTGTGAATTCTGAAGAGGCAGCAACATTTCCCTGAAGGAGCTTCCATGGTGTCAGTTGATATTTGCCCACAGCTTGAGCTTGTTGTGTGGCCTAACAGTAAGTTTCCTCCCAGGTCCTGGTTGGAATCCCGTACCGTGTCTTTTCTGTGTGGAGTTGGCATGTTCCCCCTCTGTTGGCAAGCATTTCTTCCCACCATGCAAAAAAGATGCAGGCGCTGCAAATACATGTTAGTTTGAAACCATTATCTGGTGAGGCCCATAAAACCGGGACATCAATGTAAAAAGCTGGACATGGTCCCTTAAGAGATGGCTGTCTATAAAATGTCCATAGTCTAAAGAGCTAACGACATGGCACATGGATCGTGATGCCTCTCTAATCTTTATAATGTAACATGAGGGTATTGGCTGATGTAGAAGCTGTGAGAGTCAGACGTGACGATAGGTTCTTCAGAAGTGGTCAGAACCTACACCACTCCTGGCAGAAGGACCTGCAATAGGAAAAAGAAGACCTATTCTTCAGGGCATCCCCAAGTATAACACTGTTGCCCTATGAGTAACCTTAGCATGGCATTTATGAGATGAGTAGACTTCCAATCTGCTTACAGGGATCTAGCTCAGTGACTGACTCAGCGCTGCAAGCTTTTTATAATTGATGATTTTAAATACGTCAAGCATGAAACAACAATTCTAAATTGCTCCTCTTACAAATAGGAGATTGATCTTTTTTCTCCTAAAGTGTGAGGCACAAACTGCATTAAAGGATGACGTAAGAGGTCTTTACTAACCTCGGAGGTGAGTACAGATGAGAACAAATACCATAGGGCGTTTCTCTGTAATGTCAGCTCCAAACTGACATGGGCACACTCCACCAGACATTCCTTCTGCAGCCATAGCTCCATTGACTAAGCATGGTGACCTTTTTAATCTAATTGTCTTATTCAACCATGCCACTTGATCATTCAGCAGATTTTTGACAGTCTGTTCATTCTGTGCAGCAAGAGCATAGAGAAGGAGCCCCCTCTGGTCATCATCATCCTGGTGCAGTGTTCCACTGAGACCCAAAGGCAGTTAGAGCCCTGCCTGTCTACATAAGTCCCAGGTTAATCAGCACATGTAAGACATGGACATTCAAGCCAGGCTAGTGTCTGTATTCCTGGGTAAGTGTCCTTCTTTGTTCTCAGTGCATTGTACCATGAGATCAAAGAAGATAGACTTTTAAGATGAACCAGATCCACTTATTTTCTGCAGGAGTTTTATACAAACAATGATGACCAGGTCTCCCAGGAGATCTAGTGGGAGGTGCTGTGGGAGTACGAGGTGAGGGGTCACTACTCAGGACCATCCAGTCTCTGTAGGCCCACAGTGAGAGCTGTGTCTGGGTTCTAGGTATTGAGTCAGACTCCTGCCTGGTGGGGGTTGTCCTCCACCAGGACTGCTCCTTGTCACCTGTCCTGTTAGTGATGTTCATGGACAGGATGAGGAGGTGTAGTGGTGGAGGAGAGGGGTTGGAGTTCAGTGGACTGAAGATCACATCACTGCTGTGTACAGAGGATGTGGTTCTGATGACATCATCAGTCTGTGACCTCCAACAGTCTCTGGATCAGTTCACAGCTGAGTGTGGAGCAGCAGGGATGAGGATCAGCACCTCTACATCTGAGACCGTGGTTACCAAGGACACCAGAGGATGCCAGGTCCACTCTGAGTAGGGAATGAGTCCTGACCCCAAGTGAGGGAGTTCAAGTCTCTCAGGGTTCTCCAGTGAGGGGAAGATGGAGCATGAGTTGGACCAGAGAATCAGAGCTGCTGGAGCAGTACTGAGCTCACTTGACCAAACCATGGTTACCAAGAGAGAGCTGAGCCAGAAGACAAAGCTCTCCATCTACTGGTCAGTGTTTGTTCCTACTCTGGCCATGAAAGCTGGGTCATGACAGAAAGAACAAGATCATGGATATAAGCAGCTGAAATGGGTATTCTCAGGAGGGTGGCTGATGTCTCCCTTGAAGATATGATAGGTCCAGTTATCACGAGGGACTCTGAGTAGAGCCTCTGCTCCTTCAAGTTGAAAGGAGCCAGTTGAGGTACTTTGGGCATCTAATCAGGAGGCCACCAGGTTACCTCCCAAATGAAGTTTTCCAGGCATGGCCAGCTGGGAGGAGGCCAGAGGATAGACTGAGGACCAGGTGGAGGGATTTTATCTGTATACTGTTCTGGAAATGCCTTGCGATCCTCCAGTCAGAGCTAGTTGATGTTGCAAGGGAAAGGAAAACTTGGAATTTCCGGCTGAAATCTGGTACCTCTGGGACTCAACCCCAGATAAGCGGTTGACGATGGATGGATAGATATTGATAAAATCCTTAGCGACAGTGCCAATTAATGACCATCTAGAATGCAAATATGCCAGATCTACCCACTAGACTATTTCTCATCATTTATAGAATGTGGACAGATGGATGATGATCTTTAAAGAGGCTGCAGTAGTTTACCAGCTCATGCAGATTTAGAATTTTCTGATGAACATGTTTTTTTAGCAAAGAGCCTTTCTTTTAAAATAATTTTCAGAAACCTTATTTGGTATCTTATCAATGTTCTGGATTGGTTCCTTTTAGAGATGAAGGACTAATGTTTGTCTGTCCCTTTCAAAGGCAACAGAAGCTGGTTCTAAGGAACAATTCTTCCAGTTTGTTCCAGCAACTACGATTGCTAATCCGTGGTCAAGACCAAGATTGTTTTCAGGTAAAATTTTCTGAACCCATACTGTTTTTTTCATTGGGTTTAAATAAATAAATCAAATAAATTGATTCCCTTATCAGTCCTGCAAGGGTAAATTTGGATTTCTCTGCATTTTAACCCATCCTATTTTATAGGAGCAGTGAGCTGCCAACATATGGCAAGAAAAAAGATGTGTTTTTTTTTAAATGATATACTCTGTGATGGAATGGGGATCTGTCCAGGATAGGTCCTTGCCTTCTCCCAATGAGTGCTGGAACAGGCTCCAGCATAACTCCATTACCTGGCTTCAGATAACCAGTTGAAATTGGATGGATGGATGTCTGTTCAACTATTAATATATAATTGTGAAACCAACCAAATTACCATGTAGTGTATTTCTCTCTTTCAGCTCCAGAGTATGTTCAGTCCAGAGGAGCGTTTGACAAGACACGGGGAGTTGTCAATTCGTCCTAAAGAGGATGTGACGATACACTTGCTCTTTGCACCCACCAGGGTGGCCTGTATGTTGGCCAAGCTTGAGATCAAACAATCTGGAGTACGGCCCTCACAGCCAGGGATCAAGTTTACGGTGAGAATCTGACTTTTATTTTACATCTCTCTGGTTTCTTTTATCACCTGCTATCTATTTTCCTCTCATCATTTTCTTGTTTTCTTTGTAACGTTTGCCTTTTTTTTCCTGACTGCTACTTCTATAAGCTTTTCATAAATCTTAAATGTTTTCTGCTCTGTGGTGTGTGTGTAGGTATAGACACACTGTCATTATTCTTTTCACTACTGATAATCAACTAATAATTCTTCTAAAGCTTGGCTTTAGAAGAAATGTGCATTAAGGATAACTATATCATAAGTTTACTCCCATGTTATCTCAGATTCCTCTTTCAGGGTATGGTGGCACCAGCAATATCATCCTGGAGGATCTGAGGAAACGAGCAGATGGCTATGTCACCACGCTAACAGGCATAGCTGTTGGCAAAGTCAGCAAGGTGTGTCTGTGTGTGAGGAACACTGGCTCCAGGGCAGCCTTCATCAAAGCTGAGGCTTACTCTGACATGCAGACGCGCTCCATCATGGATCCCTCTGTCATTAGCCTCTCCCCATCACAATTTGTCCTGAAAGAGAGAACGCAAGAGGTAGGACACCTTATTAAACTGATATTAAAAGATTATATTATTTGGCAGCTTGGTGGCTCAGCTGGTATACCACATTGGCTCTGGCCTTAATACATCATCCTGGATTGGATTCCAGCTTGGGACTTTTGTTGCATCTCTTTCCTTACACTCTCCGTTTGCTGTCTACGGTGACTCGCCTGTCAATGAAGCCTAGAATGCCTGAAAAAACATTATATTGTAGTGTAGGAATGAATGACTGTCAGAAGTTGAGGGACTTGAAATTTGAAGTTCAGACAAGAATACATTTTAAACAAGAGGGAAAGTTCAAGGTTTTGGCATAGAAGGTGTTTTTAAATTCGTGCAATCATTATTACATTACAGGCATTTAGCAGACACTCTTATCCAGAGCCACGTACATCAAGTGAGCAGTTGGGGGTTCCGTGTCTTGCTCAAGGACACCTCGACATGCTATATGCAGGGCCAGGGATCGATCCTGTAACCTTCTGATTCCCAGACAACCGCTCTACCCACTGAGCTATGCCGCCCCCCTGATTCAGTGTCAGCTTCTTAAATCCTACTAGGTGGTGCCTGTCTGTCATATGAATGCTAATCCTGTAATGTAGCCCTCTCAATGTGTGCGTATGTGTATGTATTTCTAGGTGATCACAGTACTTCTCAAGTCCACCCAGCGAGAGGTGTCTCTGTGTCAGTCAGCAAATGCGCTGCTCGTTACTCTTTGTTTTTTCTGTGGAGATGAAGTTTCCAGGCAGCAATACCGGAGGTCAGACATGGCGACAATTATTTTGTTTATTAAAGTGAATTTTTTTGACATTAGCATTTGGCGAAACACAATGAGGGAAAGTAAAGAATAGTTATTCAATCAAAACAATCTGATAAGTTCATTGGCTGGTTTGGGATTCAAGACGCAATTTGTTACATTTATGTGATGTGGAAGTACTGTTTGCACAATGAGACCCCCACATGGGAGTTCTTCTCTAATACAATTTTCTTTATTGTTGAAATGAGTATTTTAGAGAAATTGGTTTTGAATTTTCTCATTCAGCCAAGTGTTACCATTCACTGCCCTAGTATATCCTGCAGGACAATGTTTTTCTTGTTTGGCTAGTTGCAATAAGAGATGGCATATGAGCTAAGCTATAATTTAAGATGACATAATACTCCCAAAGCATTGATAAAAGCATACCCAATTGGCATTGAATTGGATTAAAAAATGTTTCTGTTTATTTATTAATTTTTGTTGTCTTTATTGTTTGCCCATTTATTCTGTGTTTTCCCCCCCAGGTTGTTGCAGAGTAAGGTGGAGAGTGGAAAGAAGATTCTTTCTGAGAATAGCATACTGAAGAATATTGAATTCAACACAAAGTTCTTAGGAGAGGATCAGATTACAGAGGGTAAGATATTTTGTAATGGATCTTGGTTTGCCCGTTGGAGAGTTGAGATCTGGTTAGATTTGGTTGAAGTGAGAAACTGATGCTAGAAGGATATGAGCAAAAAACATCTGAATTCTGGATAACTTCATTGTTTTCATTGCTACTCATTTCATAACAAAACGATAATACCAGAATCTAATTTCCTCCAAAAAAGAGCCTAAAATGTGTTGCGTGGTAACGGATTTCACTGATGTTGATCTTCCCCTGTAGCCTATGACTTGCCACAGAGACCGAATGAAGCCCAAATCTTCTATGGGAATATGAGTAAGGTAGTCCTGTCGCTGATGGGCAGCACAGAGAGTTCAGATACTGGCGAGAGTGACCACACTGAGCCCATGGAGTCATCTATTAAGCAGGACTTGGAGACAGACAGGTACCATCATGTACATGAGCTGTTACTGAAACAAAACATGCAAGAGCCTACTGTATCTTAACCATAGCATTTTAAAAAGACCACTTAGGGAAGACGGGAGCTGGCAACCATTAGGCAAGGCCACAGACAAGAATTTTAATATTAGTGCTATGATTTGAGAATTGTATTGCAATTTCATAATGATAGTCATCCCCAAAATTTAATAATGCCTTTTACATATGTTTATACTAGGGCTTAGCTAATTGACAAATACATCTGGAATAGGTAATGGGCTGAATTATTCACAGGAGGAATTTACATTTCTTTATAAAGTCCTCTATTTTGGAAATTAAAATTTCATAAGCATCCAACATGCATAGGCAAACAAGTACATATGCCACAAATACAATTCAAAATGGATCAAGGGCTTCATTCAGCATATGTAGCCTACATTGGACAACACTAGCCCCTACATACCTATGGTCATATAGGGCTTTATAAGCTTTTAGAGTAAGGCCCGGGCCACACTTCCTACCTGATTTACTCTGTGCACCATGGAAACGCTTTTCTTTTCATTTCGTTGCCCATTTTAACAGGTTCGAGTGGTCAGACAGCCTGAGTTGTGTTTTTATGTAGAGTTTTGGCACTGAGCCTATTTTCTCTGCTTTAAGCTTCTTGGTAAAAGTAGACTGCTAATTGTCAATATACATCATACATTACATAATTGAGAGTTTTTACTATAATTTCAATGTCTATATCTGTAGAATGTCACAGACAAAAAAAAACATTTTTTAATCATTAGCCGCAGCAAGCTAGGCAAAATTGAATTTTCATTAGATATAAAGAAATGAAATATTTGATTATTGATGGCATTTATCAAAGGAAAGCTCAAAAGTAAAAAGATGGGACTGGTGGTAGCAGCACCTCAGCAGCAATGCTGTCTCTGTTGACATTACACTTGTGAAAGTTTCAGCAGTAAAGTAGCTGTCACACACGGGTAAAGGTAAGCAGTGTGGACGAGGCCTAATGTGGATAATGTGTCAGCCATGCAGATTAGCTCTGTTATTCCCCCTTGTTTTTCATTTTAAGGCTGTAAGCAACAGCATGGTTCATTGGAGCAAAGTGGATTAGTTTTTTTTTCTCTGAAAACAGGCAGACAAGAAATTTGTTTCAGCCAAAGGTTATCATCAAATGGAAAAATCTGCTTATCCATCTCACAATAAATTGCCAATTGCTAAATGAATAGTTGCCAGTGGTGGGTCTGAAAATATTGACATATTACTCATAGGGATGGGTACTGTATTCAACAGGCACCAGCGATAAAAACTGTTGTATTGATCAATTCTGAGATTAATGGTTCTGCTGTTGGTATTGGTGAAATATAAAGAAAATATTTAGGCTACAAAAACATCCTAAACATTTTAGCTCACCAGCTCCATTTCTAATTTACAATAAGATCAAGACTAGTGTGTTCTTGAGCAAGACACTGAAGTTTTAAATTTCCCCTTGCGGGACATAAGGGAATCCATTTATTTTTCATTTGAGACATTATGCAATTCTACTCTGTTTTTGCTTTGAAGTGTGGGTAAGATTTCAAATGGGAAGAGGAGGGGGATTATAGTGGTCTGTGAAGGATTATGAGGGACAAACGTCTGCTTCCAAACATTACAGATCCTGTTTTTTAAGTCATACCTTCTTCTAGGTAATAAGAAGTTTATAAAAATGTGTTTCCACTGAAAATAAATAAATAAATGATTCCCTAACTTACTTAAAATGCAACTAATAACAAAGCACTAATTAGACAAAATATTGTTGGTCTGCAATTTTGGGGTTATCTTTGTTTATATCAAATAGTGTAAACATTTTCTTTTGTTCCAAATATCTTTTCCTGCACATTTGGTCTGAGCTGATAACTTAAGTGTATAAAGAATGTAATACTGCTCTCTATTTCCCTGTGGTTTCGCAAATAGTAATTTGTCCCTGGATGTGCTACCCGTGAAAGGACCCCAAGGTCTGGCCCTAAGAGTGGCAGAACCATCCCATAAGGTAGCATTTTCAATGTAGCTTCTTTAATAGACGATATGCTCTCAATACATTTTTGATTGCATCTTTTATGGAAGACAATGGAAAAGGATTTTGCCTGAATTAAATGGACTATGAAGTTTTGAGTGCTGAGTCTCTCCCCTAAGGCTTCAGAGTCCTCGGACAGGCAGCAGGAATCTTGGTCCGTTCAGCCAGAACATCTTGTCCTCACTGCTCCCACCATCAGTAAGTAGCAATTTGGGTTCTAACATGAATTGAAATATAGCATTGTTTCGCTGCAATTTTAAGTTCTACTCATGTATTTCAACGCTTTGCTGGGGTTGGGCCGTTTTTGTTTGTTTTTGCTTTTGCCGTCATTGGGCAAACATTTCATAGCCGTTCAGCATATTGTAATTTAAGAGTTGCGAGGAGAGTTATGGCCAATCATAGGTCTTTTCTGAGGGAGGGCATTTGTATTGGCTATTCTTACAAATGCAGATCCATGTGTCAATTCACATTCATCCTGACCTACTGGTTGCTTGTGGAATAGTTCAAGAGATTCACTGATTTCCCGGCTGCGCTGTTTCCAACCACGGCCAGAAGTCCATAGCTAGTGGGTCGTAATTGGCTAAGCCTCACACTGGTACAGGGGTTAGGTTGGATAAAGTATTCTGGGTTCACTAGTGTCCCCCTCTGGGTGGTCCAGGCCTCTTGGTTAAGTGAGCGGAAAGTACTCTGCTTCATTCTCCTCTGACGGCCAAGCACTGTGCTTTCCCCACCAGACCGTAATGTATAAAATAGTGAGTGCTTGTTGTCATGTGACTTGGAGGAGACGCATGCTACGGCTTCCTCCTTCCTGTTGACCTTCTAGAGAGGTATCAAAGAGACTGACCCAGCAGTAAGCAACTCGTGGAATTCAGGTGGGGGAAAAGGAGGATACAAGAATAAAAAATAATATTCATGTTCTCTATTGCAGCTTTAAAGGGGTCTGATTTTTAAATCCTGCTAACATGAACATGGGATAAGATTCTGGAATAAAATGTTACAATTTCATTCATCAAACACATCGATCCAAAGCAACCTACCTTTGAGAGTTTGTATAACGCAAGCGAGAATGTAGTCAGGAGTGAACAATGTGAGTAAGTGCCCTAAAGCTAATCTCGAGTCTGACAGGATGTAGGTGCCATCAGGCAGTGACCAGAGGAAATTATATGATAATGATTTTCACCATCTGCAGTCTTTTGTTGGCTTTGCTAAATAAATCTTTATTACAGATCACCAATGCTTATATTGTTATTGTTCTAGATGGTGCAGCCACTACCAGGCAGGTTCAGATCCGGAACAACACATCCAGACAGCTGAGTTTTGAGTTGTCCTGGCCTGCCCATTGCCTAACCATCACCCCCCAGCATGGAGTTATAGAGCCACAGTAAGAATTCACTATCGCTCTTACATACCACAAACTGAAGATGTAAAGGTGTGTAATGTAATAGCATTAAACTTGTCATCAAAAAATAATGTTCATTGTCTCCCTACTGCCAGAAGTATGCTTCTAGTCAATTTTATAGCCCATTATCACAAACTAAAAATGGGCTTCAGTGGACTTTACATTAACACAACATCCTGTCCTTAGACCCTCACATCAGATCAGAAACAACTCCCTTAAAAACCATTAACAGGAAGAAACCTCAGGGAGAGCCACAGAGGAGGATCTCTCTCCCAAGACAGACAGATGTGTGATGGATGATGTGTACACAGAATAAGACACACTTTACATCATACAACATGATCACGATAACAGAATTCTTATTGAATTAAAAAGATAAGAGTACTAATAATTATAACCTCCTTCATAATGAAGATATTAATCAATGAATATCTAAAATCCAAACACGCCAGATCAAGCCACTAGGCCAAGATTCATCATATGTTGCATGTGGACAAATAGACAGGTGGATGAGGATCCTTAAAAGAGGTGAGAATAGCAGCAGACAGATCAGTTTAAGCATCATAATCCAGACCACTACACTGGCACCAATTACAGGTCTCCCAGGTTCATGTGAGGTCACATACATAGAAAATGAGGACAACAAAGGAAACGTGCAAGGAGTCTTAAACATGTTATCATTTGTGTGATGCAGCTTGATCCTTTAATCCGCCAATAGATGGAAGGTTGTGGAATGATACTTGCATAAAGGGAAAATGTCAGGATGGCTTTCAGACCTACTAGCATTACCTACCTACCTTTGATGCAACTATTTCCCCACTATCTGTTTTTTTGTTAACCTAGGTGTCACCTGCAGGTTCTGATCAGTCCCAACCCCTCGCTAGCCACCAAATCTGCACTACTACCATGGAGTGGACAAATTTATATCCAATGTGACAGTCATCAGAAGGTATAAGATATCAGACGAGCTGACGTGAATAATGTTGAATCCTTTTTGAATGTTAATTACTTCATGTTGGTACTCTTTTTGTCACTGGAGAATGTCATCTGCTAAACACTGGAAACATATGTTGTTTCAGTCCATCAAGGTTCAGATTCGTCAGGATTTGACTCTGGACGTTTCAGCAGCTCCCGCAGATAGGACCCTGTCAGCATTGACTCCACAGGCTGCCACCCCTCTCTTGCCTTTGGTTAGGACCCGCAGCCAGACTGGTCAGCCCTTTCTGACCCCACAGCCCAAAGCACTGGTGGAGATCAGCCACAAAATGATTGTCTTCCCTGCTACTCCCTCTGGGGAAACTTCAGGTAGTAAAGAAGATTCCAAGCAGCTTGAATTATAATTCAGGCAAAGGTATAATTCAAATAGACCAACTCTGGATCCCGATAGAAAGGGATTTACAAACCAGGGTTGTACTGCTTTGCTTCAGAAGCCTGCCTGGAGGTGGAAAATGGAGAAGAGGAAGTCAGGTGGTACTTATCATCCTTTGCCCCTCCATATGTTAAGGTACTCCTCCTATATGTCACGTTTATTCATTTATTTTCTGCCACTCATCTGTTTATTGATCAGTTTCTTCAGTATCCCTTTTCTTTTAATATTTTTTTAGAGAAGACCTTTATTTTGCAGTTGTATTCCAGTTTCTGTGTACTTCTTCCTTTCTGCTTTCTAAATATATTATTGATGTGTCTTCTTTCCTCTTTTGGTAGTGCAGTTATTTTCTCTGTGTGTCTGTTAGTATCTGTTGCTGTTCTTTGAATGCATAGATTAAGCTAAACACCATATTCTTATCCTTATTC
>OMLC01006939.1:4568-30464 GCA_900302585.1 Regalecus glesne | reverse complement strand
GCAAATAAAACAAAAGAAGTACTAATGTTGGAATTTGTGCAGGGACTGACCCACACATACACAAATACAGAATATGATGATTGCTTGAGAAAACACTGCCCTGCAAACAAAAAAAAACACATTCATTACATCAATTGGAGATCTTCATTCACGTCCTCTTCTCTCCTCTAACACTGTACACACACACACACACACACGCACATGCACACGCACACACGCACACACACACGTACAGATGAAGGTTTCATTGTGTAAAATGGATCCAGGGGGTTTTAACACTTGAAAAGCATACCAAAGCTGAAGAGGATGCTCAAAGGTTTGTCTCAAAATAAAATATATGTCCATTTTTGTAGACAACCAAATAAATCCGGCTTCTCGCAAGTCTACCTAGACAGTTGAATTGGCTACTCTACTTGACTCACATTTTATTGGGCTAATGTGCTGAAGTCCAAGTGTCAGCTGCGTAAATCAGAATATCAAAAAATCCAATTAAAGGCTCACTACCTCTTTGATGATGATCCATGTTATATTGGACATCTCTGAGGGACTATGCAAAATATCTGGAGTAGAGTATGAAAATGCATAAATGTTGCCCCTCCATTTTCAGTTTTCTTTAAGTCTTTTTACCTATTTTAATGCACAAATGTTAAATCAACTATAGTAATAAATAAAAACAATAGCTAAATGTCTGCTTTTTACCACTTCTATGCGGACGACACCCAGATCTTCCTGTCGTTCCTGCCAGAAGACCACAGTCTTGGCACGTATCTTATCATTGCTTGCTGATATCTCAACATGGATAAAAGAGTGCAACCCTCAACTTAACCTCTCTGAGCTCCTTGTCATCTCAGCCAGTACCTCTATGCAACATCAGGTCAACATCCAGCTTTAATCCACCTAACTCATGTCCTCTAAATCTTCCTGTAGCTTGGATGTTATGATTGATAACAAATTAATATTTAAGGCCCATGTTGCTCAATCATGTCAATTTGCCCTATACAAATTCAGGAAGATCATGCCCTACCTGTCTGAGCATGCAACCCAACTCTTGGTACTGGCTCTTGTCATATCACGCATTGACAACTGTAACTCTCTACTGGCAGGCCTCCCTGCATGCACTTTCAAACCTCTGCAAATGATCCAAAATGCTGCTGTATGTCTGGTCTTCAACAATCCCAGAACAGCTCATGTCAACTCACTGTTCATAACCCTCTGGCTTCCTGCTGCTGCCTGTATCAAATTCAAAACCTTGGTGCTCACTTACAAAATCACAGCAAAGACAGCTCTCTACCTGAACTCCCTTATTCAGGTCTAAATTCCCTCCTGCTCACTATGCTATCCTAATGAGAGCCACCTGGGACCACCACCACAACAGGGCTCTAAGTCATAAGCTAGATTCTTCTCTTCTGTAGTTCCCCGGTAGTAGAACGAAGTACCAAACTACTTTTGATCCACTGAATCCTTCTCAATCTTTAAGAAAAAGCTAAAATCCACCCAGCTCTTTCTTGGACACATCTGCACTTGAACTTGACGTGAAGGACTTTTTTTTTTTTTTTTTTTTAAAGGGGGGAGAATTCTGCTTCTATTCACTATGTACATTACTTTAGGGAACTGGTTGATGGCTCCTATGTCCTGTCAGATTCGAGCTTAGCTTTGGGCACTTACATTGTTTACTCCTGACTAAATCTACACTTGTGTTGTAATAACTCTCAAACGTATATCATTCTGGATAATAGTGTCATGAAATTGTTACGTTGTAACATTTTCAGTTTTGATACTTCTATCTTTTTTATTCATTTGAAATGCACGAAAGTAAAATCAATTACAATAATAAATAAAATAAAATGCCTGCTTCTCCCTTGTTTTGATATTATTATTTTTATTGATGCCATTCGCTCCACATTTTTTGTCTCTAGCCCATGCAACAAACCCTTTGAAATGTATTGATGTGTGCCCGCTATGATTACACACACCAGAAGAGCAAAGACTGTAAACAAAACCAGGCAAGCTGAAAGGTTGTCATGATAAGGTCTCTGGATTCCCAAGTTTGCTAATTTCTTTTAGTTTCTTTCAATTCATCCAATTCTCTCTTTGATTGCCTATGACATTGGCTTTCTCAATCTGCATGTCAGACAGGGGTCCTCTCTCTTCAAATATTACTCAAAGTCCTTTGCTTAAACAGGTGGTTTGCCTCTTGCATCAAGTTGGGCACATTAAAATGGTTGATCCATTGATAGAAGAAAAAAGAAAGCAAGACACTGCTCCAAAAGCCATGTGTTCCTATCATAGCAACGTTTCAGCAAGTCAGCCTTAGTCGAGGTGAACAGGGATGTGGCAAAGACAATCCAGGTCATCATCTCTTGAGTATTTCAGTTGATTACACCAGCCAGTAGATATATCATCCTTTCATATTAATGTCCATGTATGTTTGTCTTATCAAAAATCACATCTAATTTCAGAGGATTGGTTAAGTTTAACCCTCATTCTACACCTATTTGCATCATCCTGCTACTTGAGATATGCTTTAGTAAACTTACAGAATGATCACAATACAATCTGTGTTTACCTTCTATCAATCCATATTTGGTCAACCGTTCAAATAGGTGAAAACATTAACAGTCACAGGTTGGAACAACAAGTGGCTGATTTGGACTTGTGCTAGAGTTTTTCATTCAATTGGGAAATCAAGATAAACAACAGCCAACATTGGTGCTGTGCCCTTTACTAATGGAAACTATGAAATCCGCTGTGGCAATCCCTGAAAAACGGGGTACAAGCCAAAAGAAGAAGTAAGGGAAATAAAAAATATGGACAATGTTTGGCCAAAAAAAGAGTATTTTTAAATAATTTATTTAAAACTTTGTTAATGTGTGTATTATCAGTTGTGTCTCTGTTAATGTGAGTGTGAGTGTGTGTGTGCATGAATGTGGCTGCATGCATGTATGTGTTTTTGAGTGTATGTTATGTGCATGCAAACCACCATGTTTGAGTATACACATTACACAAGTACATAAGAAGCAGTTATATACTTACAGTCTGGGTAGTAGACTCCGGTGCCATGCCGTCTTTGCTGACAGTCAGTTGGAAAGTGTACTTCACATCAGCCTCCAACTCAGAGCCAGAGATGCCCAGCACTGGACCGCTGGACCCCAGACCAAAGTTCAGGCTGGAGCAGTAGGTCATGCCCTGGAGGAAGAAAGGGAATAAGGAAGGAAGGGAGGAGAGGGAGAGAAAAGTAATTGAAATTATGGATAAATTAGGAGAAAGAAATTGAGCTGGATTTTTATACCGTTAAAATTCTAATTCATGACAAAGATTGTCTATATCAGTGAAGATGATGAGGGCTGAATGAAGGGTCTGCATTTTATAATGAGTTCAGAAAAAAACTTGAATTTTTTTTGTTCAGTTTGTACCAAAAATCCAAGTCTACCATTTCCTCCAGACTGATGATGCAGGTACTTAAGTCAAAGTTGAGGACATTTTGTCAAAGACATTAAATCAGGAAGTTTCACAGAATTATTTCCCTTCACCTTTTTCCCCCCATTTTGAACTAGAAGACTGCAGATCTCCAATAGGTGTATATCCCCTTCTCCAGTGCTCAGACTTAGATGAAAAACCAGCGGAGTTAGCACTCAATTGCAGTATAAAAAGGTTTTTCAAAGGTTTTGAATTGCTACAACCACAGAAGGTCCTTGATCATACAGCCATAACTGTGCAATAAACAATTTAGGTTGATATATCCAGTAGCTTGCAAGATTAGCCACCAACATACACACTCTAACACACGTGCATACGCGCACACACACACACACGTGACCAAATGCAATAGTACTTATTCTCACTTTCTTTCTCTTGCCACTTGATTTATTATCATCATCAACAACAACAACAACAATAACAATAATCCCTTCATGGGGACAGTGGATATGAATGAGTATTTAAAATGTAAATGTATCAGATTTAGCCATGAGCCTAATTTTGATTAGTTGTCCAAAGCAATGAGGGGCTTCAGTGTCTTGCTCAAAGACACTTTACATACCTTCTGAAGGAACTGGGGATCAAACCACCAATCTTCAGGTTACTTGACAACTAACTGCCCAACCTCCTGAGTTATCCCACCCTGTCTTTTTTGCCCTTATTTCAGTTGTCTCCAACTCTCCAATTACATTATTTGACAGACATTTCTCATTCTAGTCTCCATTCATGGGGGCTACACTTGCTGCAGTTATGAGTCATGCAGGACCATACCGATCTCCCAAACTCACTGATTCTTTTACCTCTGCTTGGCTTCTCAACCAACTGGGTGTCCTTGTCGCTTGCTCTAAAGTGTGTGAATGTGTGCGTGTGTCTGTGCGTGCGCGTGCGTGATTGGGCAGGCTGGGGGAATATAGTACCAGCTGTGGAATGCCGAGTTTATCTTCACAGAGAGTTGCATAACCCTTTAAATGTCTATCTGCTTGGACATATGGATGTACACCCACACAGACACACAGACACATCCAAAGACATTCATTTACTTACTTACACGTACACATGCACCTGCAAACACATACACACTAATCAGGCTTGTATAGCAATTGTTTGCTTCATTGGCAGAATGTGTTTTTTTTCAGTCATGTACATATGTGAAAGCACACTACAGACAGCTATGCACACACACGCACGCGCACACGCGCGCGCACACACACACACACACACACACACACACACACACACTGCATTCACAAACCATGATTATGCTACTTGGGACTACATGAATAAAAAATTGATCGTTTAATTCATCACTCAGAGTTTCATCTGTTTAAACCTTCAAAACCTCAATGTTCAAAAAAACAACACAGCAGCCTGGAAGTAATATACCACAGAGGATGTGATTTGTTTGGACAACTTAAGTCTATTACATCAGCAGGACTTGAGCCAGCAGTGCAGAAAAAGAGAGAGGGAAAGGGTGACACAAAAAGGGAAATATGAGAAACAGAGATAAAGACAGAAAGGGAAAGAAAGAGAATCACAAGTGAATCATCTGTAACCACAAATGTTGGATTATATTTGCAAGGCACCACATTTTTAGTACCATGAGTTTTTTTTTTCACTTGTCACATTTTGATAATGGTAGTCCAGCAGCCTTTAAACGGCTAATTCCTGTTTCAATGAAAGACAGTAAGAACATATAAGTTAAAGAGAAAAAGAGGGAAAGAAGACAGACAGAGTGAGAGCTAGACAGACAGACGGATAGATAGATAAATCACAAGGGGGGTTGTTCTTCTCCAGATGGACATTCTCTTATAGTTGGAATCTCAGACAAGAGCATTCCCATTCACCCGGTTTTCACATTATCGATTTGCACTGCAACACCACAAACGTTCTGTTATGCTCTCTTTGGTTCTTGAGTACACAACATACCGTACTCCCATGTGACATTATCTATTGAATCCCCATCATATATTTGCACTGATATGTCATCTGCAACAACCAAGCGAACACTTAACACTTTCAGCTACTATTACACAGATCAAACTCCCAATTGACAGCCTCTCTGGTAAACATAGACAAGATAGACCCAAACACAGAAAACCAATCTGCTAATCTATATAGAGAGAAATCAGAACAAAACAAAATGAATGTGCATGCTAAGCAACACATAGAGGCTTTTCATTCCTTGATTTTAATCCTGTGAGTCACTATCATGGATGGTTTCAACAACACTAGATATACCTTTGGATTATTGAGTGCATTGGATTTTTATAACAAACCTCATTGCGATGGCTCATTGGGATTCCAATTTAAATGTATTCAATTCAAAAATGACAACAAAATAATTCTCAATATAGAATCCAAAAAACATATGTTCAAAAAGGAACAGGAGAAAGTTACTAGTACCTATAATTTCCTGCCAACCCGACTGTTGCAGTGCACTTGATATTTGGGTTTATTTTTGAGTTATTTTTTTTGTTTAGTGTATGTGCCATTACCTTGGAGGTGCTCTGGCATTCCCAGTTGTAATGGAGGAGCGACTGGTTATCTGGGTCCATGTTGGGGTCATATGACTGCTCTGCACTGAGATGCAAGTCCTTGGTTCTTGACCACACCCTGTAGGTACCCCCTTCAATGATTGGCACTAGCCTGGGAAAGGAGAACATTATGATAAGTAACAGTAAATAAATATATTGAAAGACAATTAAAAAGGTAATGTAACATGTAAACGTTCAAAACTTCAATTAGAACGAGAGATGAACCTATGTTGTTTTCCTTTCAATCAGCACAGTAATAACAACTGCACATTAAGTCTGGAGCCCCTCAAAAATGTTTCCATAGAGTATAAAGTAAAGATTGCTTTTTTACATGACAACTTCCAATGAAAGTGAAAGGCAAATGACATGTAACTTACATCAAAGGAAAAGTGTATAAGTGTCAGAATGGTCCCTAATGCCTTAACTGACCTGGCTGCCATGACGCTGAGTTGCAAACAGGCAGCCTTTCTCAGTGGTATGCCCTCGTATGACAAGGAGAACACAAGCGTGTAGTTTCCTGCTGCCAGTGCCATCTTAGGCACAGACAGCTGTAGACGCCGCATGTCCACATCTCCAGGGAGAGGGATCACAGACACTGGTGAGGTCTGAGAGGGCCAAGACACTAATCCACGGTTACTGTCCTGATCCGTGCCACAGTAGGGGATGGAGAGGATCTGCCATAGGTACTGTGCTCCATAGTGAACACAACCCTTTAGGTCCACACTGGCTTCCACCAAAGTAGGTTGGGAGCGCCAGATGGCGAGGCGGGGGGCTTGGACCAACTGAACCTCTGGCTCGTCACACTCCAACACCTGTATATTCACTTCAACCTTGGCCAATACCCAGCTCACCAAATTACTACAATTTACCTAGTAGGATAGAGGAAATAATAGGTGAGGTTAGAAAACACATCTGATCTCCATCAAAACTGAGTGTGAAATGCTTTCACATATATCATGTCTAATTAAAGAACTTTACGTTTGCTTGACATTGGTGTGATAGAGGATTAATTTTTCTAATCAATATTCTTTAAAGCTTCTCATTTGCTGATGTAAAGGACCACAAACTATTACATCTATGAACAAACTGAAATAATCAATAGAAACATACCAGGACCAGGAAGTGTCCAGGGTTACTGTATTCATATCCGATTGCTGTAGTGTTTGTGGAAAGTGGAGTAGAACCATCACCAAAGTCCCACAGGCAAGAAACAGGATTGGATCTGGGTGTGAGTGAGGTGATGAATGTCACTGTCTTATTGACAAAGGTGTCCTGGGGCATAGCATGAAGCGCGGCAGCTGTCAGGAGATTCTGGACCAAGATGTGTTTGGTGATGTTCTGGCCATGGAGTGCGTTGAAGGCCCTCAGATAGATGGTCAGGGAACCAGCCTCCTCTGGTGTGTAGGACACCTAGTGTTGTGTGATAAGATTAAACAAGTGCAATGCTGCATAGGTCTTTATAGTGTTCTATGATAACAAGAGATCATATATTTTTTGTGGACTGACCTCTCTGCCCATACGAGATGTTTTGTCAAGGTGGTGGCGATCAAATGTCCAGAGGAAGTGAACAGGTTTGCCTGTCAGGATGTTGGCCACAAATGTTTTCTTCACACCTACAGCAATAGCAGCTTCACAGCAATCCAGGATAGTCAGTCCACGCACTGGCACCATCACTTCAACCTGGAGATGACGTCTTTTGGCACTCACCTAGATTCACACATTTAAAAAGAAAGAAAACAGATGTTCTGGACTAGTTTATGTAATCATCTGGCATTTCCAATCATAAGAATGGAAAGTGAACTTAAATTAAGAGCTATTTAATCAAATACTTGAGCTCACTATCTGCCCTTATGAATTTTACCTGGTTGTGAGCAGTGAGGTTGACCATGTATGTTT
Source organism: Regalecus glesne (assembly GCA_900302585.1). Classification (NCBI taxonomy): domain Eukaryota; kingdom Metazoa; phylum Chordata; class Actinopteri; order Lampriformes; family Regalecidae; genus Regalecus; species Regalecus glesne. The sequence continues at coordinate 22,557 of OMLC01006939.1, read as the reverse complement.
CCGCTCTGCTGAATTGGTGGACATAGGTTTGGTTAGGATGTGGGTTGATTGTGGCATCTCCGCTGATGCTGAGGATGAGAGTAACATCTGTACCTGCCACCAAGGAAATGGTGAACTCCACCTTCTCTCCAACTGCTGCAAACTGTTTACTGGCCCTCAACTCGAGCGCCTGGATTTTTTCCTGAACAAAAAAATCCCTGGAAACCACATCTCCACTTACACTGTTGGAAGCGTTAAGAGTAATTGTGACTGTCGATGGTTTTGGGAAAATCAAAGAGGTATTCCTTCCAGTTTCTGTTCTACCTGGCAATAGCCATGTCCAAGTCACATTAGTTCCAGTTTGAACCTCCCCTTGGAACAAGATGTTGACACCTGTTGCTACGTAATTCTGTTCAGTCACATTACTGGCAGAGAATGTTAGTCCAGAAATTACTTCCTCGACTCTGATATAGTCTGACACAATTTTTGAGCTGACCTCATTGAAGACCTCTACACTGACCAGCCTCTGGCCAGCACTGGTAAAGGTGTGGATCCCCTTGGGCTCATTCCAAAACAAAGAATTCCCATCCACAGACCAGTTGTACTGCAGGTTTGAACCCTCTGTAGTCAGCACACTCAGGGTAGTTGGAGCATTGACTGCAACTGGATTCTTGCTGATCCATAAGTTTGTTCCCTTTACTGGGTCCAGAAACTGGATGGTTCTATTGACAGACACCTGGCCTAGAAGGTTGGATGCTCGGAGTAAGATTTCACAACGGCCTGGTGTAGAGAAATTGACATTTATGGTCTTCCCACTTATATTAAAGGCTGAGTTGTTTGGTTCGAGCTCCTTAATGACATTCCAAGAAAAAGACATGTTTGTTCCTTCTCTCAATGCAGCCTGGAGATGGAGAACACGGTTTGTGGCAAAATAGCAGCCCTCTATGCCACCTGCATCTACTTCCTCTGCTAGAATGTGCAGTCCCTCCAGCTCACGCTGCACAAAAAGGAATATACTAGCTTGTGCAGTTCCTACATCATTATCTCCTGTCACAATGATGTTGAAGGTTCCCACAGAGCGAAAGGTGTAGAACCAGGTGTGAGTTCCTGGAATTGAGGTGCAACGATCACAAAGGATCCAAGAGAACCGAACACCATCTCCCTCCTCCTTCTGGGCCTCAAAGTGAACCGATGCATTTAGTGGGACATTTACCAAGCTGGCATTGACTGTTAAACCCTGAATTGATGCAAGGACAGCTACAGGTAAAATAGTATGGTTCCTGCTTACTGAATTAGCTGCTGTCATTGTAATGTTGTAGTTTCCAGAATTACTGTAGTTGTGGATGATATTCTGGCCAATAAGGATAGTCCCATCTCCCATGTTCCAGGAGTAATTGACGTGAGAGGCCAAAGAAAATGTAGTAAAGCGGTATGGTTCATGAAGGGTTAAGTTATTGTATCTGGTACCATTATGCTGAATCAGAACTTGGCCAACGGGCCTCTCAACCTCAATGATGACACTGGTATTACTTGCAGAGACGTTATTGTAGATTGTAACTGTCACTATATACTGACCTGGGTTTTTATAGGTAAATAGAATATCCCCAGAATCATGAGTTGGCATGAAGTCTTCATACACATCAAAGTCCCACAGATAGCTGTAGTTAAACTCTGGTTCAGCCCTGGCTTGGAACCTGATCTCTTCACCAACTTGGAAGTGTGTCCTCCCAAGGGTAATGCTAACATTGGTCACAGCTGGTTGCACACAAACCCAGTAAGAAAAGTTGGCTTTTGTAGCCTCGTTGACCCCACTGGAGAGAAGAAGGGAAAGGTGATAGTTCCCACTGATCCAGTAGGTGTGTTCTACTTTTGGGTTGCCTTGGTATGTCTCATCGGGGCTCCCGTCCCGAAACCTCCATTCATAGCGGTGAGCAAATGCATTCCCTGAGACCCAGACCTGGAAAGGAATTGGGATCCGTTCCTGGACACAGCCAGAAGGTTCTATTTTCAAAACTTGGAAGATGAACACCTGGACAGGTAGGATGGTCCAGTTAGAACTAACGGCATTGCTTGCAGTCACATTCACTGTGTAGTTGCCATCTTTGATGTAGGTGTGTGAAACGTTAGGCTCTGTTTTGGTGTAGTTGGTCCCATCGCCCATGGAGAATGTCCAGGTGATATTGTTGCCTGATGCAAGGTGACCCCAAACTTTAGTAGGCATGTAGAGCTCCGTTGGGGAGGAACTTTCTGCTGTTAGGTTTTCAATCTCATCATAAACCAGCATTTCCACACAGGCTTCCGTTGAACTGATGGTGTTGTTCACTGATACACACACATTGTAGACGCCACTGTGGGCATAGGTGTGTACCACTTGCCTCTCGCGGCCCTGCAAAGGAGTAGAATCATCTCCAAAGTTCCAGGTATAGTGGATGCTATAGGGTGAGGGCCAAGCGTGAGCCTCAAAAGCAGCCGATATACCAGCAAGAAGGAGTTGAGGCACTGTTTCTATATCGATACGGTTCAAGATGCTATACACATGCATTTCGATGCGCTGACTGATGTTCTCATACCGGTTGGACACCGACATGAGCACTGTGTACACTCCTGTAGAAAAAGGAAAATGATTAAAAGAGGGGTGACAGAAAATGTAGAAACTTCATAAATATATACAAATTCACTTTATGGTTAAATTCAGAGAATATTGCAAATGTCAGACTAAAAACATTATTTCACTATTTATAATCGGCTGTTAGATTGTGCAGTGATCATGCTGATTGTAGATATGTTTGTCAAAGCAATTAATTCCTCAAGCACATTCAAAAACAATCACCCACACACTAATATTTTATCCAAATTACAGTAAATAAAAAACAACGACATAGATATATCCAATCACTCAAAAGAAGAAAGGAAAATATCCAGGTATAGGTATAGGGTCAAAGGAAGCAGAATTACCTGGCTGAGGATAGACATAAGTGACATTGTTGCTTAGGAGCACTTGATTGGGAGAGTTTGGCTGGATGATGGAGGATGAGATATATGGAGGTTTATATTCAAACTCCTTGTAACCTCCATCACCAAAGGACCACCTGTAACATACAGAAAGGGTGAAAATGAATAAAGAATAACTAAGGCTAAATGGAGGCTAGTAAAGTAAAAGTACTGCCCCATCCACCGATGCCCATACAACACACCTATACATAAACAAATACCCATGAACAAATACAAGCACCAGAGCCCACTGGTATTTAGGTGGCATAGCCAAGAATTAGGGAGTCGTTTTAGGTGAACAGATAGGCAAAGATTGCACTTTTTAGTCATGTTTTTACATCATCTCTGACAAGGGCAAGAAGATAAGATAAGGTAAGATAAGATAAGGGTAAAAAGATACGATAAGAATGAAGAGGAGAGGGGAGGGATACCAATAGTTAAAAATAACTTTTGGAAAAGGTGTTCAGCTCTTTTTAATTTCTAAGTTTCTAATCCTAATTTTGCAAATTACATTGTTGACATTATGTGGGCTACGGTAGCTCAGTGGTTAGTATGCTCGCTTCAGGAAGTGATGACCCAGAGGATGCGGGTTCAAATTCACTGCAGTGTGTCAGGAAGGGCATCCAGCCTTAATTGCCTTAGCTCCATCTAAGTCTGTGCCCACCCCCAGAAAATGAGGACCAATCATGACATGAAACAGGCCTCTCTCACATTGTTCATATCATAAAATAAGATATTCCTCTATTAGTCCCACAGGGAGAATTTGCGGTGTTACAGCAACAAAGTGGAAAGCACAATCAGAGATGCATAAAATCTAAACAGCATTACATATAAGTCTCACAAAATATGTCTCATGAAAATAAATGGAAAATGCAGACAAACACAGACAAAATATACTGAAAGTACTACACATTGGTGGTGGTTGAGGTGAGATTCCCCCTTCACTGTGAAGCACTTTGGGTATCAAGATGAAGTGCTATATGAATGCAACCCATTGTCCATCCATCCATCCATCCATCAATCCATCCATTGTCAACTACCTATCCGAAGTCAGATCACAGGGGAACTGGAGCCTATCTCAATTTTCATTGGGCGAAAAGTGGGGATATATCCCGGAGAGGTCACCAGTCCATCACAGGGCACAGCAATTAGGGGAACAGTGTATTGCTTTGACCTACCTCTCAACAGGTGCTAGGATCAAACTTACAACCTTCTGATTACTAGAAGACCACTCTACCCACTGAGCCATGCCCCCATCCATAATAATAATTGAAATAATAACAATAAGAAGAATTATTATTATTTCAACGGCCCAAGTTTTTTGTGATACACCATTGACAATTTCTTCACACTGTAAATGGTGGCACACACACAACTCCTTACTATCACAGGCTTGAAAGTAGAAATCTTGTTTGAGGAAACATTGGAGTTTGGAGTGGGAGAAGTGGAAACTTCAGTCCCAGGAGGCATTACTAGACCAGGAATGATGAGAGGAGGGGGGAGGCTAAATGAAAGGGGGAGCTATATATGGAGAGTGGGGACGTGCAAGAGGGAGCGAGGGGTCGGAACAAATGTGAGAGAAAGAGGGAGAGAGAAATAAAAGTGACAGAGAGGAAGCGACAGAGCAGAGGGGAAAATTCCTGTCAGTGATCTGCCCTAACCACACAGTTATAAACCCAAAGCTCTGCACATGACTGTTACAGTGCTATTATAGGGCAGAAGCGAAAGAGAGAGTGAGACATAGAACGAGACAGAGAGAGAGAGAGAGAGAGAGAGAGAGAGGGAGAGGCAAACACAAACAGATGTTCTGAACAACATGATACTGAAGGGAGTTAGGGAGAGATATGCACATTCCAAATATCAATTTACATATAATACATATAATAGTATAAGAGACACACACCTGCCCTAATCCCTTATGGAAAAGACCAAGATCTAATCTCTCTTCCCTGATCTCTTCTAAACCATTTTCCCTTCCCTTCACCCCTGTCACCCTCCCTATTCCATACCGAAAGGTGGCAGGCACCGACATATCCAGGACTACAGAGGCAGTGAGGGTCTGGGCTGAGCCCTGTGTGACCACATCTGGGACGCCCCTCACTGTGAGGTTGGCCATGGGCTGCATTCTGTCCACGGTCACGTTGAAATGTTCCGTTAGGCTACTGACATGGTTCATGGCTGTCACCTGGGAATGGGGGGGAGAAAGAAACACCACCAATGATGACACCGTTTTGAGCAGCCAAGCTCTAACACAACAATAACCTGTTGCATAACACTTTGCAAAATTCAATTAACTTGCCCAACTGAAGGGGAGGGAGAATACATGTTTCAGGGCAACAAGTTAAAAATACTGATAGTGGACACTCCACTCAATTAAAAACATGCAGATAGAAAGATGGCTTCTGACCCCCTCCATGGCAGAAAAAATATGGTTCTAATGCAGTTAGTGATACACCAGCATTCATTGATTTAGATGAGCTTTTCAACGGCAAAGAGAATAACTACATGACTTCAAATCTAATGATTTCTTGCATCTTAACTGTGCCTGTTATTGTTTTCTTTAAGACTACCAAATGGAGTACATACACTTTACTTTCATAGCAAGGGGTTCCCCTAGCTATGCAATCCATTTAGGCCTGGCAGCTCCCTTCATCTTGCTCGAAAGTCTAATATTGTTAAATGACCCCTCCATTAGTATAATCAAATGATGAGTTGTTGTTTTTTTAAGTATGTTACCTCCTGTGAGATTTTTGCATTCTAATTCACAGCTGCTGAATGCAGCTGCTATGACACCATTGTGGAAGTTCATAATTAAGATTATTATAAAAACATTTTCTATGCATTTGTTACAAGAATTTCAATCATACTGAATCTGAACAGTGTAACAGACTTACAGTGAGTTTATAAACAGCAGCATTCTGATAGATGACATTGAGGACAGTGTTGTAATAGGTGAAGTAGGGCTTGTCATCCACAGTCCATTTAAATGTTGGATTGGATCCTTCCAGCACAAATGCTGTGTAGCTCTGAAACATACATACATATATTTATATGCACTATAATCTGATGTAAGCAGTTCATCACAACTCAGAACATTTGTGGGTTGCAAAACCCTACACATGCACTTACCACAACTGACTCCATCAGTACTCTGTTGGCAGGGTGAGGCTGCACTACCAGTCCTCTGAGTGGTTCTTCTAGACAAACAACCACTGAAAGGGTGCCCTCTGTCACCTCACTGTGTGCCTCTAACTCCACCTGAACCAGGCCCTTACGCTGTTCCTCCAGATCCAGCACTGCAAACAGGTTGGGCTCCCCGGCCTCGGCACCAGACCCTGGCCCTGACTGACAGAGCCCTGGGCTGGATGAGAACTCAGAAGGACAGGCCGATTGGAAAATGGTGCTGAGGTTTGTGCCACGCCTGGAGACTTTTGTGACATAGCGAGACTGGACACGGAGGAGCAGACGGGTGTCGTTGGGTTGAAGGTAAATGGTTCCATTTTGTGGAAGAGGGTGTAGGACTGTCAAGCCCAGGGGGGGCACAATCCTCACTTCACAAGAAGCTGACACTGGGTAAGATGGGTCAACAGAAGTCACCTGCAAAAAATTTCATTGTATATACATAACTGAATATAAATAACTCTCGATCACAAAATGGGGCCACATATAATCACCACAGGATATGAAAATCGCCAAGCATTGAATCAGTAATATTTTCCCAACACCATATCATGCAATTTGCACTTTCTTCCTATGCTGATAAGTATTATAAAATGTAGAAAAGTTTTTCTATTTTTTTTACTGTTTAAAAGAGCTTCCCCTAATTCAGCTTCTCTCAGTGGTCTTCTTTTATACAAATAAGGTCATAAGACAAACCCATTTATATACAGCCGATTAGATAAAATCGTCAAAATGTGAACCATTGCCCATCCTTGCCGCTGACCTTTACTCGTGCTTGTTACTCAAAGGTCAGCTCATCGATATCAATGAAGACTAGACCAAACCCTCACAGATATTGAGACAAATGAAAACACTTAGGAAGTAAATATACCATATTAGGATCAAATTTGTAAAAAGAAATGTTGCTGAATGACCAGCTGTGCTATCGTCTCAAGGTCTGTAGACACGTAAAATTAAATCTGCTAACTATTTTCAATTCTACTTTAAAGCTAAACATTATTTATAAATTATCAAACATATGAACATCTGACCAGCATTTTGTGGACTCCTGGCTGGGGTAAACCAGCAGACAGCGTGGGTCCTTGAAGAAGGGTCTCACTCTGCCCTGCATAGAGCACCCTGACAGGACAGACCACATCCTCCAACCAGCTTCCCTCGCCATCCTCTACCATGGCGTCCACATCGAGCACCGGTTCAGGGACAAGGTCAATGTTAGAGTCATGGTCGGCTGAGCTGCTTTCTGCCCATCTGCTGGCATTACGATACCAGAACCATTCTGACTGGTTGAGGGCTAAAACAGGCTGTCGCCACGGTGACTGTGGAGAGTTGTGGCAGCGGAGGAGGGCAGCGGGACCAGCGTCATGCTGCAGGGCAATGACATCACCAGGGGACACATGAAGAGCCTCTAATTTTTCTCGCACCTAAGAGAAAGAAAGCAGTAAGGTCAAATGGCATGCTCAGAATCAAACTACTTTCCAATACAATGTGGACAAATTAAAGAAGGCTTTTTTAAAAACTGTAATTAGACAGTGAAAGTGCGAGGCAGACAGGAAATGGGAGAGAGAGAGAGAGGAATGACACACAACAAAGGTCGCTGACTGGAAATGAACCAGCAACAGTAACGACCATGTGGTATATACACTTGTAACTATTACATGTGGTATACACTTGTAACCACTTGGCTACAGACGCACCCCAGAGAAGGCATATCTTATAGGTGTAAATAATAGTGTGAGCTGTGTAAGATCCTAAAATTTCCATTGAGTTTTAAAGTTATTTTAATAGATAAGTTACACTGTACACTCTTTACACTGTTGATATGTAAAGATGATATAATGATTCTAAGAGGTCTGCAACATGTTAATATCACCATTCAATCTATTGTCATCAATTTGTCTTTCTAGCCCTTTTGCTTTTTCATATTTTTCTATGAATAAAACTGTAGTAGGGTTGAGAATCAACATAATCTATCGCAAAATTAAAGACATGCGCAGTTTAGAACTTTCAAAGCTCAGCTTAAACGAATTGATCACTCGAGCAATATGTGAGTGGGTGATTTCAGAGGAGGGAATGCGGCACTTTTTTATAGGGAAAAAATCCACAGAGACTTCAGGTTATTCAAAAGTCTAGAGCTCAGCCGTTAACCAGGACCATGAAGAGAGAGCATATGAATGCGGTTTTAGCGGCTCTGTGCTGGCTTCCTGTACCATTTAGAGTTTGTTCTTAAGGTACTTGTCCTTATATCCAAAGCCCTCAATGGACTAGGAATGAATGATGTCTTCTTCATTCTCTTTTTCTGTGTATGTGATCTGGGAGGAACCTAGGACACTTGTGCTGAGTACCCTTATTCGCACATCGTAGTGGGTGAGGCCTGTGATGCCTGGTTAGTTGTTCCCTGGTGTCCATGCTCTGTCACTGAGCTACTGTGGCCTCTTCAAAGTTTATCATCCATCTGTCTGTCCATCCATCACAGGCCATTTCTGGGGTTATTGGGTGAGGGGCAGGGAAATACCCTCGACAGGTCAGCATTCCTTCTCAGGGCTTGAATAGTTGGGGGAAGTTTGGTGTCTTGGTCAAGGACACTTGATACATTCTTCAAATGATGAAAATGTGCCTGGTGGCTCAATCTGGCATATTTACATTCTAAATATTCAATAATATCCACTGTCTCTATAAATGAAATTATAATTATTAGTCCATCCATCCATTGTCAACCGCTTATCCGAAATCGGGTTGTTGGGAAACTGGATCCTATATCAGTCCTCGTTGGGCAAAAGGCAGGGATACACGTTAATAGGTCGGCGATCTACCACAAGGCAGAGCAGTTAGGGGAACATTGTCTTGCCAGCTAAAATAAAACTATTTGGCTATCCAAATCATTTTGTGGTGGAAAGCTGTTCTCTCACCAGTATGTGTGTAGCTGGTCCTGCTGGTAAAGTGAAGAGGAGCTCATCCTGCAGGGTGTATCTGGGTCTCATCACCCCAGGGGGGAGGTTGCGTGCCCGGGTACAATTATGGCAGAGGGATGCGTAGCAGGGGCTAGAGAGGGCTATGCAGCGTCGCTGGAATGGGCACCATTGCTCGATTGGTGGGCAGATGGTTGGGGGCAAAGGGCCACTGTGGTCTGTGGGTACACATACAGCCACTGGGGAACACACTGGACCACCACAGCCTGGGAGACAGAAGAACAGGTGGTGAGGGGGGAAAAAGGCATAGAAAATAAACCTCAACCAGGAGGGCATATTATTTGTGATTGGGATGAGAAAAAGTCAAATAAAACAAACTTTTCATCTAAAACATCTCCAAAAATAAGGGCGATTAAGGGAGAGAAATGACAGACAACAATGGATCGGTAACTACATAGATAGAAAAGGCAAATATCTTTGAGATGAGTCAAAAGTATTGCAGAAAGGGCACATTGAGAGAAGTAAGAGTGTATGTATCTGCGCATGTACGTACGTGTGTATGAGTTTGTGTGTGTGTGTGTGTGTTATAGGAGACTAGACAGCACAGGATATCTTCTCCCAATTGGAACGGTTCAGTTTCCCATGCTGTAACTACAGTAACTACAATGTAAGCATATATTGTCTCTTTCCGGACATTAACAAACCCACCTCCAGCCTCCCATCTCCTCTCTATATTACTCCACACTTGGTGCATTCGGGGTTTTTGAATTTCCCCCAGGAAAAGTTAAAAATGAGGAAAATCTTTTGGCTGTACTCTCTGAGTACAGACTTCCACCTTGTTCTCCTCTCTTGCCTTACGCCATCTGTGTGTTTATGTCTCTGTCCTACTCTCTGGCATTTGTCTCCAGCTCTATCCATGGAGATGCACGGTAAAAATTCTACTCTTCTTTCAGCTTGTTCCCTGTTTCTCAGGGGGTCGCCAAACTAAATCTTGTCAATCTTCGTAATGATCTAGCAAAATTTTATGTAGGATGCCCTTCCTGAAACAAACCACCAACCCTATGGCTGGGGCACAGTTAAAGTGCTGGATGCCATTCCAGTAGTCATGGCCTTAGATGTATGGTATAAATACCAAACATAAAAACCAACTTAGTCTGTTATGCCCTTATGCCACTGTGCATTGCAGTTATGTGTATCAGCGAGCATCTATCTGGCTCTTTGTCCTCCGACAGTCCCCAGTGGCGGTGATGGTCAGGGGGACGTCACCTTTTCATGCTTGTTTGGCTAAACCCATTCCTTAATCTCCCACTCCTTAAACTGTTCTGACTTAGTTTCATTATACATCCAGAACTTTTCTATCTTAAACCTATCCCCCCTGAAGAATGGTTAAGGCTGGTGTATGTGTTTAATGGATGTTAGTCTGGGGCTTCAAGTGCAGGTGGCAATGTTTAAGGTTGTTTTGTAGCACCTGAAAACACTAATGCTATTAGGGCTTATACATAATATTTCCAGAAACAATTGCAATACATAAATTTTAACTTTGAAAAAAGCCTGGTCAAAACCTAATATATGGTTGGACGTTGTATGGCCATTGTTGGCATTGAGCTGCCATCACTAGAACATCACAGCATTTGCTGTGTGACGACTAAGAATATCCCAGCCTATTTGTTATAGGGGTGGTCGGTAGTAAGGTCTGTAATTTGAATTCTTCTATACCAATTATTCATCTGCAATTTTCTGTAGTTGTCTCAGTAATATTTGGTGTTAAGGTGTACAGAAGTAACATATCATATACCATGGTAAAGCTATGTTCAAGTAAAAAAGGTTATGAAGGCTGTTGCAAGAGGAGCTTTCTACTCATTTCCTGGGATGCTTGATTTAAGAGAACTTAAATCTAATTTTAAGTATACATATTCTAATTATCTGTTAACGCCCTCCCCTCTTTACTCTGTTTGTGTATGCAGATATCTCTTGATTTTCTCAGGCTCAATCTGTATTGACAGGTAAATTCACACAGAATGAATTGCACCCACTGATAGCAACATGACTTGCAAATCACTTGCAATTGCAATCTGCCCCATCTCAAGATTCAATTCATGAAACATATTATAAGGATGATATTATAGCAAAAGTATGACCATAAAGTTTTGCAGCTGAGTGCAATTTGTCCTTGTTTTGCATCTGATTGTAATTATCCATGTGGCAAAGTACAAGTGGAGGCTTTGCTCCGAGAACACAGTAGGCAGGCTCAATGTCATCCTTGATGTCATCAAGTATTGCCAGAATTGTTGGACCTACCAACCCGTAAATGTGAATGATTTGTCTCAGTTAAATCAAGATGTGATCTTTTCCTTTGAAATGGCCACCACAAGTACACCTGGTATGAAAATGCTTTTGACCTGTTACAATCACTGCTTCCATGATCAATGGAAAGTCTGGGCGTCAGTCACCACTTCTTCTGTGAAGGAGCAAATAATGTTTACTCTAACTGTGTGGCTATTAGCACTCGTGTTTTGCAATGAGGGTCATTTGTATAGCGAGGGGCCAGTTTTGCACCAATTGTATACATATTACCTAGCTTGAATAAATGTAGATAGCACTTGGGCACCAACTCACTATGTGCTTGGGAGTGCAGTTAGGGTAGCACTTCACCCTTCAATGTCCTTTTAGACTTACAGTTTCTTTTTGTATTATTTGTGCAGGTTTAGTGTTTGTGTGTGTGCGCGTGCGCGCGCGTGTGTGTGTGTGTGTGTTTTTGTGTGTGTGTGACTGACTGGGCAGGAGCAGGTGCAGGCCAGGATGATGACAGTGGGGTCTGTAAGTCTGGAAACGGACATGGGTGTCTGAGCTCAGCTCCAGAGTGACAAATTCAAGGGCGGATAGCCGCCCTGGCTGGACAACGTTCAATGCTGGGAACATCAGCACCTGTGTGTATGAATAAGGGAGGGTGAGAAATTGTGAGAGATAAAAATAAAGGTAAAAGTGGAGGCCTCAGATGGAGCTTGCAGACACCGAGTTCAAACACAACTGACCTCAGCATTATTAAGACATGTTTGACATATCTGTGCAATTTTGGAGACCTCACCTCTATACTGCTACTTGGTGGTTGTGGCGGCATGAAAAGCTGAGCGGTGCTAGGTTGGTAGAGAGGGCTTTGTGAAGAAAACACAGCCAGACCCAACATATAGACCCCTGTATCTGGGACACGCACTGAGGAAGGAATAAACAGAATCGATGGGTCACAAATAACCTGGTCAGACTGAGGAAGGAAGAAGAGGATCTCAGGAATTGAAAAGAGGAATGCAGACACTTTTTCATCAAGGGAAATATAAGCAGGGATGGTTTTACGTTTTTGAAGAGATGTGCAGTTCCTGTGGTAAAGGAGTTTTGCTGTCTGCATCAGCACTAATGCATCTTGAGAGCAAGAGTGAGTGAAAATAATCATAGACCAAAAGAAATCTACTAACAATGCCACTAAACAAAGTAAACTGAGGGAAGATTTCTTTACCAGCAGGGAGTCTGACACAAACAGATATAACTCAGTCATAATTATATAGACACACACCATCAAAGACCTGTGAGTTGTGAATATAATAAACCCTGAGAAAGAGATGACTTGCCTTGCTCAGCTTCCAGACTTGTTAATTGACTGGGTTTTATAGTTGTAAGCCCTCAGGGTTTGCACTAAATTTAGCATATGGTTATCTACGTTGCACTAAACAAAATTCAAAGGATATTGAAGTAGTGAACAGGTGTGCTTCCATGTTTTTCATGTGTATGTACCGATTTGTGAAAGCAAAGCAAACATCAAGTGTCTCAGTAGGGTGTTGGACCACCACAACCCTCCAAACCAGCTTCAGTGCTCCTTCACATTGAGTCTACAAGTCTCTAAACTCTACTGGAGGGATGGAGTACCATTCTTCCAAAAGATATTTATTCCTTCATTTGATGTTTCGATGCTGCTGGTGGAGAGCATTGTGTGACACATTTGTCCAAAATCTCCCATAGGTGTTCAATTGGGATGAGATCTGATGATTATGAAGGCCATAGCATATGATTTATATCATTTTAATCCTCATCAAACCATTATGTGACCCCTCATGCCCTGTGGATGGGGGCATTGTAATCCTGGAAGAGACCACTCTCACCAGGATATAACTATTTCATCACAGGATAAAGGTGGTCACTTTGTCCTGATTTACATTTAATCTTCCCTTGAAGGGGACAAGTGGACCCAAACCACGACAGAAAAAAGCCCCCTAAGGGTCAAGCATTCATGTTTTTCCTTTCATTTGTCACAGGTCTGTATATACATACAGACCTGTGACAAATGAAATGACATGTGACATACATATATGCATGTATGTAAATATATGCTATGTCTGTATGCATGCATGCGTGCATGTATGTATTTATTTGAGTGTGTGGTGTATTAACTTATATGGAGCCTACCTTGGGGGCTGTACTGGCAGACATAAGCGCGTTTGGCACTGCATGGGTGTGAACTGGTTTGGGCATTTTGATCAAGGGACACACAGATATTGCCAGGGAAGCGCTGAGACCGGGTAGCTTGACCACCCTCTCCTTCACGTGCTTCTGAGCCGTTCACCCAGCGCAGTGTGTCTGGAGAGTCCACATCGCTCAGTCCCAGCCATACCCCTCTCTCCCTGAAGAGGCAATGTGGACACGACATACATATTAGCACATATGGGCTTCTGATTTTACACTGTGTGTCTCTGGTGAAAAGAAAAACCAAAGACAGAACAGTGAAATCATTGTCTTTGTAACTCAAAAAACCCAATTATAATTAATAAATGATTCTTAAATAAAATTAAACAGAAAATTGCAGCACCATTACTGTTTCAGCACATAATGATTAAAGGACACAGCAATTAAGCGGTTCCTAGAGCTTCATCTCATTTACACCTTAAAAAGACCCCCCCAGGACCACCACACACACTTATTTTAAAAGAGAATAATAGACTAGCTGACTCACTGCCAATGCTTTGGGAGCTCTAAAATGGATATTCAAGCTGGAGTGATTCGTATGGTCTGGAGACAGTAGCACTAACAAAAAGACAGGAGGGAGAGCTGGGGGTGGCAGAGCTGAAGATGCTAAGATTTTCATTGGAAGTGATGAAGAAAGATAAGATTAGGAGTATATTAGAGGGACGGCTCAGGTTGGACAGTTTGGGGACAAAGTAAGAGAGGCAAGATGGTTTGGACATGTGCAAGGGAGAAATGCTGGGTATATTGAGAGACGGATGCTGAAAATGGAGCTACCAAGCAGGAGGAAAAGAGGAAGACCAAAGAGGAGGTTTGTCGATGTGGTGAGGGAGTACATGCAGGTGGCTGGTGCGACAGAGGAAGATACAGAGATCGAGATTGATAATCTCCTGTGGCAACCACTAATGGGAGCATCAAAAAGTAGTAGTAGTAGTAGTAGTAAGCACGAATAACCGGGAGAGTCATTATTTGAGGGGATGTAATATGATCAGATCGTCACTACAAGCGTCACAAATAAATTGTCTTGGAATAAACCTCTAATAGGCTTCCTGGTTTTACTCTACTCTGATCATTTTCTTTTGAACTCTACATGTAAGACCCCTGGAACACATTAGATAAGAACAAAATGGCCTTTCCTCTCAAATGAGAAATGACAGTTTATTGCCTATGTTTTCATAGGCATTAGGATAGATTGTATTTTCTATTTTTGAAAGAGTGAATAAAATGGGACATTAAACATATGAAAGGATATGAAGCAATTATTGATCTTTACTTGAAATTCCTGTCTACACGCTGTTCATACTTGGCTATTGCGCAACCAAGTTGAAAGAGAAGGACAAGGTATCTCGCTGTCATCGTTTTCAAAGCAGTTATCTTGATGCATGCTCAGTGGTTAGAGCGGTCGTCTAGCAATCGTAAGGTCACAGGATCGATCCCCGGTCCTGCATACAGTGTTTCGAGGTGTCCTTGAGCAAAACACTTAACCCCTAACTGCTCCCCGAGCGCCACATGTTGGCAGCTCACTGCTCCTATACAATATGTTGGGTCAAAAATGCAGAGAAATCCAAATTTCCCCTTGCGGGACTGATAAGGGAATCAAATAAATAAATAAATAAATAAATAAAAAATAATCCAGGTATGGAAATCACAAAAAGAGGTAAATCAGTTCAACTGGATCAGAAGTTTATTAAGAAACGTTTCGTCACTCACCAGGTGACTTCTTCAGTCTGAGCTGAAAAAAAATTCACAAGGGAGGATGCTAAAAATGGCGTGTTGGCTTTCCTAGACTGTGAGGTGAAGGTTGGTGTTGGTTGATTTTTAGTGTGTACCGCAAACCCACACATACGGCCAAGTATTTTCTGTTTGACTCCCACCACCCTCTGGAGCATAAACTGGGAGTCATCAGGACTCTGTACCACCGGGCTGACAACGTCCCCACTGACTCAGTGGCCGGGGAGGAAGAGAAGTCCCATATTAAACAGGCCCTGGTTAAGTGTGGTTACCCTAACTGGGCGTTTGTTAAAGCCAGGAAGCCTCCCAGGCAGAGCCCTAGCCAAGTGGAGGGAGGGGAGGAGCCAAAGCGCAGACGGGTAGTGATTCCGTATGTGGCGGGAGTGTCGGAACAGTTGAGACGCATGTTTTCAAAACATCGCGTCTCAGTTGCTTTCAAACCCCTGAACACACTGCGGAAAAAGTTGGTCCACCCCAAGGATCGGGTCCCCCGGCACAAACAGAGTAATGTAGTGTACGCTGTTAAATGCCAGGAGGACTGCAGTGACTTGTCTATCGAGGTAACCAAACAGACGCTAGCTAAAAGAATGGTGCAGCATAGGAGGGCCAACACGTCAGGTCAGGACTCTGCGGTCTACACCCATCTACAGGCTACTGGACACTCATTCAGGGATTATGATGTTCACATCCTTGATAGGGAGGAACGCTGGTTTGAAAGGGGGGTGAAGGAGGCCATTTATGTGAAGAGGGAACGACCGTCTTTGAATAGGGGGGTGGCCTGAGAGTACATCTATCGGCGTCTTACAATGCCGTGATTGCAAATATTCCCCAATCCTTTGTGAATGGTGCTCATTGCCACTGAATGTGCAGTTGATCACCCAATGTGCATATGAAACCAGCCTATTGTTGTGTGGTATCAAGGTACTGTTTATAAGGAGGGGGATGTTTGTTTTAAGCTCAGACTGAAGAAGTCACCTGGTGAGTGACAAAATGTTTCTTAATAAACTTCTGATCCAATTGAACTGATTCACCTCTTTTTGTGATTTCAAAGCAGTTGTGCTGAATCTCCATATTTGCAAATCTAAGTGTAAAAAGTGGTGAGAAGTAAGAAAAAACAAGGAAAGAAGAATAAAGGCTTTCCTTGTGTTAAAAAGGAGAAAGCAGCAAAAAAGGGGCCCTTATGTAATAGTGGCTGGTGCAGAGCACACTTGAGAGAAGAAACTGAATATGCTTTGCCGCAGGTTAACAGCAGGAAGAAAATGGGATATGAGAGCTTGTTAATTTCTTCTGAGTCATCTTCCTCTTATATCAGCAAGTGCAGGGTAGCTGTCCTAAGATTAAAAATGGATTTAGGCCAGAATTTCTCTCACACACACGCGCGCACGTGCGCACACACACACACACACACACACACACACACACACCTCCTCTTCATAGGCCATTGAGGGTACTACACAGCTGTGCTTTTACAGATGTGTTTTTTGTAACCCTCTCTGAGGAAGAGACATTCACACCATGACCAGGCCACTAACTTTTACATCACAGCCAGGCCATATCTGAGGTTTATATCATTCTGACTATAGATATTTACATGTTGTGCACATGACCTTTATAAAGACCTTCGCCTACAGAACCATGTACATGATGAAAAAAAAGGAGACAGAAACAAGACCAGGCTATTTTGTAACAGCTAAACTGAAATGAGAGTAATCCAGTCGTGGTGGTATGAGGGTGATTAGTGTGGCTGACAATACCGTGTAGGCTACCTGGATAGGCCTGCTGGAAATGAATTGGTTTAACATATAGACCATATCAAAATGGAGTGGAATCTGTTTGTAGGGACAGTGCATAAGAATATACATTTACAATGTAAATACGCCAGATATTTCACCATCGGGCTAATTTTAATCCGTTGTCCCAAGCAGTTAGGGGTTCAGCATCTTGCTCAAGGACATGCTTCGGACATGCTCTCTGAAAAAACCAGGGGTTGAACCACCAATCTTCCAATTAGTGGACGAATCCCCTATCTGCTGAGCTCTGCCGCCCCATAATGGATGCAAAACAGTATAGGTCGTATCATAATGAATGAGTAAAAAAAGCAAACACCTTTTTTATTGTATTAACTGTGGCAGCACAAGACAGGACTTTTTTTAGACATGGACCACAACATATGAGATGCAAGACCCCAAAACAAGGTTGTGTTGCACATTGGACCAAACAACAAGTTCTCCATTGTTGCTTGGACTGAGATTCTCATTACAAATGCAATGCTAGATCTCTTGATCCAGCAAAAACACATTGTACAAGTGGTTAAAATGTTTGTGGCATCACTGATCCCTGGCTAATCAACTTAGCATACCTCCAGGTCTCGCATACTTTTATAAAAATGCTGTAATTTACCCGCAGCGTCAGTGTCTAGGTCATGAGAACTGTTGTTTCTGGGGGCTGTATGCTTCAACTAAAATACGAATGTTTCAAAACCCCAAATATACAGCATGGGAAATCATTCAAAATCTACAATGCAATTACTCTACTGCTGCTCTACTGTCGGAATAGTATGCAGTCCACAGTAACATTGCTCATGATTACATGATTTGCATAAATTCCAACATTACAATCTTATGCAAGGATGGTATGTGTGTGTGTGTGTGTGTGTGTGTGTGTGTGTGTGCGCGTGTGTGTGTGTGTGTGTGTTT
>OMLC01006925.1:3027-14219 GCA_900302585.1 Regalecus glesne | reverse complement strand
AAGACTACTCTGGAGATGGGCAGGAAGTTGTTTCCACCCAGCAGTAGCTCCTCCCCTCCCTCCACAGAACAGGATGTCAGACTGACTGATTCTATCACTGGCAGCTCCTGGGCCGAACGCTGGGCTGAGGAGAGAGAGGGGTGGGGTGGGGTTTGAGAGTCGTCACACAAGCAGACAGAATAACACAAACCAAAGGTCAAACTCAAAGTAGACTAGAGGGCAACATAATCCTCCCTGCCACTACTCACAGCATTCGATGGGTAGTGAGGCCACCTGAAGAGCCAGTATGCGACCGGGCGGGGCCACAGGGGGCACCAGTGGAAGGTGGATACGAAACACCAAACGGACACGCGTGTTCTTCCTACCGACATCTGTCTCTCCTTTCCTCAGCTCAATGTCTGAGTTCCTCAGCTTGAGAATCCCTGCGCAGTCAATTCTGAGACACAGAGACGGATACATTCTGTATAAACTAATATCACACTATATTCCAGGTAGCATGTATCATAGACATACCGAACACCAATGAAGCATTAACAATCACTAGACTCCTATATGGTCTTTCTTGATCTGTATACAATAATTCTTTACAAAAGGTTGGATATCCGAAGCAGATGTTAGTCTTGGTATCTACATCATATCTTACATCTAAGGTATTTGACTCGCATCGTTATCCAGAGGGACAACAGCAGACTAAGATTAGATTCCTAGATTGTCAACATTATGAGCAGCCATTGCAGCAACACTAAGAGGAGTTCAACAAAGCCCCAGCAAATCAAGAACAGATGTAAAAAAATACTGCAGTTTCTCTGGCATGGGAATGTATGATAGAGAAAAACAGTAAAACATTTATCCCCTTCTACTCTCATACTTCCTCGCTTGCTCTCTTTTCTCTCTCTCTCTTTGGCTGACTCACAGTGCAGTCATGTTGGTCTCGGGGCTGAGGGGTATATCCAGCAGCTTGGTGCCAGCCTGGACACTCTCCTGACTGGCAGTGCCCACCATCTTTCCTGTCACCCTGATGTGGGGCAGAGAGAGAGAGAGAGAGAGGGAGGGAGAGGGGGAGAGAGAGAGAGAGAGAGAGAGAGAGAGAGAGAGAGAGAGAGAGAGAGAGAGAGAAAACCATTTCCAACAAATGTCAGTTTATGTACTGTTGACAACATTATTAAAGGAGCTGTGGTCCACTTCCCATTGGTTACAGTTCTCATGGGCAACCTATTTATTTGATTCTATGTGTCTTAGTTCCTTCATGTAGATTTTAAAAAGCTTTGTTTTTGTGAAAGTTTCAAAACCAAGACTGCATGGTCTGAATGATGACAAGACAGAACTTTGTGGGCATGATTGTTTTGCACAATTACCAATGATCGTCCGACTTTACTGGAAATAATGAAAACTGAAGCCACTTTATTTGACATTGTGCTCTTACAATGAAATATGTTCTCTGTATTTAACCCATCCTATTGTACAAGAGCAGTGGGTCTGGGACCATCTCCAGTTCTTCTTCCCATTGCCTTGCTCAGGGGCACAGGCAGGAGTATCAACCCTATCATAGAACATAAGATTAGATATCCCCAACAGCTGGAGACTGTGGGACTTGCTGAGAGAGGTTACCTACAACAAACAGAGGCCACCATAGAGTAATGGCCACTGACCGTGCTGCTAGAGCCTGATGAAGCTATGATGGTCTCCTACCCAGCACCCGATTCCCAGCATACTGCTTGCTGTCTAACATCCAGTACCTTGACAACAAACTTGGCTGGGCCCTAATACACCTAATAGGGCTATACAACCGCAGGATTTTTCTGTGCACTGCATGAACTATATTCCATGGTAATTACTGGCAACGTAAATGGAGGTGGTGTGTGATCCTTCATTAATAACAATTCATGCAGCACTGATGTGGACATAGAACTTACACCCTGAGAAAATGTCAATTGTTGCAGGGGACTTAAACCACTGTAACCTGAAATCTGTCCAACCAGAGGCAGCAAGACTCTTGACTACTGTTACTCCGGGGTCAAGGCAGGTTTCAGGTCCATCCCATGACCTCTCTTTGTGAAATCTGACCAGCTGTTGGTGCTCTTGTTTCCTGACTACAGGCTGCAAATGAAGTGTGTGCCGTCCACTGTGAGGACAGTACAGTGCTGGACAGTGCTGGACTACAGACCATGAACCGTCCAAACTTCGGGGATGTTTTGAATCAACAGAGTGGCCACTGGTCAAGAATTCAACTTGAGAGTTTGGATGAGTATTCTGAACCAGTCACTGCCTATGTTAGATTCTGTGTTAGATTCTTCAACCCCAACCAGAATCCCTGAATTAACAGTGACATTCATTTGAGGTTGAGGGAGTGTAACCCTTCTTTTACATCGGAGGACAAGGAATGCTACAAAACAATCCAGGTATGACTTAAGAAGAGCCATCAAAGCTGGTAAAGGATGATATAGGGACAAAGTGGAAAAATGACTATAGTGGCTGTGGCTTGTGACGTGGAGGGGGCTGCAGGCCATTACCAACTATAGATCTAGACCCAGTGTGACTATCAACACCTCCGCCTCTCCCGGATGAGCTTCACAACTTTTATACCTGCTTTGAAGCTCACAACTTGGACCCAGTGACAGCAGCACAATGCCACCCCATTGAAGTTGATGTACAGATAACAGAGGCTGATGTGAGTAAAACTTTTAAAAGAAGTCTTCTTCTTTCCACAGCTGACTTCATAGTCAAAGTAACCCTAACCCTAACCTGAGCCTTGACCAGTTTGATATGGTCTTGTCAATCCACATACTGATTTGACCAAATTTTAGGTCAGATGCCCTTCCTGGCACCACAACTAGCCCTGTGTATGGGGGCAGGGTTAAAGCACTGGATGCCATCCCAGTATTCATGGACTTGCACCCATGCCTGTCACCATAAAACTTTTAAAAGAAGCAAGGCTCGTAAAGCTGCTGGCTCTGACGGCATCCCTTCCTGTGCCTTGGTTATTTGATTTCCTGACACGCCGCCCTCAGACTGTGAGAATAGGTAAAGTATACTAATCTGCATTAGTTATTAGACTGGGGCACCTCAAGGCTGTCATCTCAGTCCCCAAGTGTGGGCTCTGATTACACAGGACCGTGTTGCCAAATACAACAACAACAGGATAATTAAATTCACAAATGACAACACAGGGACAGGGCTAATAAGTGACAGCGATGAAAAAGCCTTTAATGCCATAGTACCATGATGATCTCTCTCTAACTTTAGTAAGACAAACAGAACCATTATTGATATCAGAAATATCGGATTCCCATTTCCATCAATGGGTCATCTGTTGAAATTGTGGACAGTTTTAGCTCTGTTTACACATCTCAAACACACTTACATGGTCTATCAACGCCAATTGCATCCTGAAGAAGGCACAACAGAGACTATGCTTTTTGAGGCTTCTCAAGAGCTTTGGTGTGAGTACCAAAACTCTTGTGAATTTTTTATCGCAGGACCATCGAGTGTGTCTTGACAATGTGTATCACAGTGTGGTTTGGCAACCAAACTGCTCAGGACTGCACACTGCCTCAAACGACTGTTAAGACAGCAACAAAGAGCATTGGCATGGAACTACCACAATATCATAATATTTACACAGTTCATTGCAAAACGAAAGCACAAAATATCATTAAGGACACCGCCACCCCACATGAAAAGCCAAAGCAAGACGAAGCTTTATTCATTTGTCATTGTACTTACATACAACAAAATGTGTTCTCTGCATTCAACCCATTCTATTGTATGGTAGCAGTGAGTAGCTGCAGTGCCTGAGAACCAACTCCAGATCTTTTTCCTATTGCTTTGCTCAGGGGCACGGGTAGGAGTAACCACCCTAACATGCATGTCTTTTTGATGGGGGAAACCGGATCACCCGGAAGAAACCCACACAAACACAGAAAAGACCTGGGACAGCCTGGGATTCAAGTCCGGGACCTTCTTGCTATGAGGCAACAGTGCTAACCACTGTGCCACTGCATGCGTACCTAAGATATACTGTGAATACATCTAACAAGCATCCTCATTTTTTTGTTAGATGCTTGAAGTTGAGTTAAGTCAAGTACTGTATCACATTACGGAACCATACCTGTGTATCTGGTAGAAAGGATGGGGCCTGATAGATCGGTCATCAGCTGTTCCAACAAAAACCTGGAGGGACAGCGGCTTCCTCTCTGTGTAGCCACATAACTGTGGAGAGAGAGATGGTGGAAGAAAACATGTCAAACCATTAAGGGTGCTCCTAATAACCAGTTATTGTTCTAGTGCTAATGATTATAACACTGTCATTTTTTAGTCATTATTCATGTTTAAGCAGTCTATGAATGAAGTCATTAAAGCAACCACTCTCATATCAATATGTACCAATCATTGGTATTTCCAGTTTCTTGTGCCTTAGAATTCGATGCTTTTGTCAAAATGGGCATTGTCATCAAATGCATTAAACACTTTTTTCCTACAGCATAGATATGATGATAGAATTAAGGAACAAGTAGAATTCATATCTTTATCTTTACCTTAACAACAGGATGTCCTGCTGGTGCAGCCTTGACGGCCCCCCTGCTTCCCTCTGTCTCATAGTGAGCTCTATGGTGTGGCCGAGGCTGCACCTCAATACGCAGCTCATATTGGTCAAACTGAGACGGCAGAGGCCAATCAAGCGGCGGCAGGGCA
The DNA here is from genome assembly GCA_900302585.1 of Regalecus glesne. Taxonomy (NCBI): domain Eukaryota; kingdom Metazoa; phylum Chordata; class Actinopteri; order Lampriformes; family Regalecidae; genus Regalecus; species Regalecus glesne. Next base: position 9,527 of record OMLC01006925.1, on the reverse strand, counting down.
TTAGACCTGGAAGTATATTCAAGAGAAGAAAGTCTTTTTACATTCTTCTTATTGTTATTTTCTATTTTTTTATGATAATTGATAACTCAGGGCTCTTGGTAGAGTCAATTTTATTAACTGTATTTCATGATGGGTTGCTAATGATGGACCATGAACTTCAGGTAATCATATTGTACCAAAACATGCATGGGTTTTGGAAATAGAGCTTCTCATGTGTCCTTACCTGAACAGAGGGCTGTGAGCATTGGCACGGGTCCTGCCCCAACCGAGGGCAGGGGGCACTGATAGGTAGTCCATGCCCAGAGAAGGGAGCTCTCTCCTTGGCTGGTGGAGCTCTGACAGTGAGCAGGGGGAACTGTGGCCTGGAGCCTGCTCCTGATCCACCTCCCTGGGAGACAACTGGAAACGAGGGGAAAAAAACAAACCAAAACAGAATATACTCAGCATTCTTTTCAGGCACTATAGAGTACCAGATGTGTGGGGTTTACCACATTTAGACAACTGGGATACTGTCAAATAACCATTCAACAAATATAAAAGTTATTGCATTGACTCAAGTTGCTTAGGTTGAGTTTCATTTTTCTAATCTATAAGAGAATCGCCACCTATCTGATAAGAGATAAACAAATGCCACAACTTATCAATAAAACTAATTTCAAGCATGTTATGCATACTGAGTTCATATCTGTTATTGGAAGGGATTAATAAGTTTGTAAACTCAGCTAAATATGCAGATTTGCCTCCAGCCTGCTCACCTGTTCCAATGACGTCTTCCTGGTTTTCTGAGGAATACTGACCTCACAGCTGCTTGGAGGAGCCTGGGACTGAGAAGAGGAGTCACCTCCCTCCAGGTTGCATCCATGAAGCTCCTCTGAGTAGCTTCCCCTCCGCGAGGTGCAGGGGGATGCTAGTGGGGAGTTTCTACGCTTCTTACCACCTGGGGAGGTGGGCCTAGAGGAAGGTGAGAGGCCGAAATTGACTGTGGCTTCATTTAGCTCCTCCTCCTCTACCAGCAGTGAATCACAGCTGGAAGCAGGGCTTAGCCAGCCACGGGAGGAGGGGCTAGAAGCTGGACTGGGGCTGGGGCTGAGGGAGCTAGGACCACCATCACGGTAGGAGAAAGGGTCCAGCAGGGGGAGGTAGAGGCGCTCCCGGTCCCAGCCACCGCCGCCTCCTCCAGTGTCCCAGTAGTTGGAGCCTGGTGGGACCAGGTCATCCTCTGGGGAGATAGTAGTTATCTGGATGCTGGGGCACTCGACCACTCGAGACTCAGATACCTAGAAGGGACAGAAAGAGAAAGAGACTTTTTATCACTTCATCAATCTAATTAGATTTGTTAATTTGTTTAATCTACAGCCCTCATTTTCTGGTCACTTTCAGCAGGGAAGAACTTTTAAAACTTTGATCCTTCACAGGTTAAACTTTTTTGCCATTTTTCATTGAACTGGAGCGTTTTACGAAGCTTTTAGTTGGAGAAGAAGCAGCTCTGTGTTGGCTTTGCCATAGTCAACAACAGGGGAAGGAACCTAGAGCACTTGTTGAATTGCGAAAGCAGGGATTTTCAATTTCACTCCCATCTATCCACCTGGCGGATGTTCATTCTCTGCCCAGGAAGATGGATGAACTGCTGCTTCAAAACAGAACAAGCTTGGACTTTTCCAGATCTGCCCCCCTTTGCTCACTAAAACCTGGCGTGCTGAGTATATACCAGGGAACACACTCCATCAGCTGCACTTCTGACCCCTCCGAATGGACCGAGAAACAGACCTAACGTGAAAAATTATAGGGAGGCGGAATCTGCTTCTATATAAACAAAGGTTAGCATACAGATGTCAAAGTGTTGAAGAAATCATGTAGCCTTCATTTAAAGACCATTTTCATTGACTGTGAACCATTTTATGCATCCTGAGAGTTTTCCTCTTTTATTCTGGTTAGTGTTTACATCCCATTCCAGACCTTTGTTAGTGAGGCGTTACAACACCTGGCTGATCAGATAATAAACATGGGGCATAAATATCCAGGTTTCCTTCTCATTCTTGGGGATTTTAATAGTGCAAACCTCAGGCATGAACTACCAAAATACACATGAAGTGTCCCATCAGGGACAAAAACACACTGGATCGTTCCTACACAATATGAAATGATGCCTATTGCTCTGTCCCCTGTGCAGCTTGGGGACTGTCTGATCACTGTCTGGTCCATCTTCTACCAACCTACAGGTAGAAATGAAAATTTGTAAAGCCTGTGGTTAAAATTGTGAGGAGATGGACCAACGAGTCAAAACTGGAGCTTCGGGCCTGCTTTGACTGCACCGATGGGAGTAAATTAGAGGCTGCATCCACAGACGAATATCCACTGACACTATGACATCTTACATCAGTTTGTTAAGGACATGTGTGTGCCCTCTGAACTTTGTGCACCTTCAATAATGATAACCCGGGGCTAACAGCAAAACTCGGGTAGCTTTGGCAGGCCAGGGAGGGAGGCTATAGAAGTAGAGAGATAATCTTTTACAACCACCTGAAAGACATCACAGGCCCCCTTACTGGACCCTTTCAATTAGCTTATTGGGCAAACTGGTCAGTGGGTGATGTAGTCAACAAGGGACTACCCTCCATCCTGCAACACCTTGATTCAACACCATCATCCCAGAAGTTCTACACATAAATCATACCTAGCTCTCTGTACGTGCCCCCACCTGTTAGTGGATCATAAAATTCCTCACAGACAGGAAGCAGCAGACAAGGCTGAAGAAAGTTACATCCAGCAACCGAACAGTCAGTAGTGGCACCCCTCAGGGATATGTGCTCTCCCCACTGCTCTTCTCCCTACTGCAGCCCCCATAATTGCACAATATTAATATTAACATCAATATTAATAATTATACTGGGGATACGGTAGAGCATGCTTGTCGAGAAAGGACAAGCCAGGCGTTGCAAGTTTATTCCCACTGGGGGATATCAGAAAGGGCATTTTAGCCTTAATCCCATTTGCTACATCAAGAACCATGTCCACCCCCACAACTTCCGGACTAATCATGACATGTAAAAATGAACCGTGTTGTTATATGGATCAAGATTATTCATGAGAATGTATTTATATTCCTGAAGATTGCCAATGTTGTTATTCTGTGTAAGTACCTTTAGAGCCACTAAACCACCATCAGTAAAAATCTGTGTATTCGTAAGCATACCATGACAATAAAGAGAATTCTGATTCTGATCTATCTATCTGTCTATCTATCTATCTATCTATCTCCAGTGACGAGTTGGCCTCCATCTCTGACCTCTCACCTGTACGGAGCGCGCTGGCAGACTCTCATAAGTCCCGCTGAACTCCCTCACCAGGGCCCTCCGCGGAGGCGGAGAATGCATCCCGGCGCGTTGATTGGCTGAAGATGGTGGGCTGGGGATATTCATTGGCTGGTTTGTATGGGTGCCAGCCAGGTGACTGTCTGCAATAGAAATATTTTCAGTCATATGGTGTGGCAAGAGGAATAAATCACCTGTGAATGATCGGGCATTTGAGCCAGACTGTGAATGGGTAGCATCACAAGTCCAAAACCTTTATCTTGTTTTCAGACTTTCCACAAAGTGGAGAAATGAACTCCTGACATTGGATTGTTGTCACATTTACATAGTCCATAGCAAAGTTAGTGTAGCAGTGGAAAAAATATGGACATTTTTGCTGTTTGCTCTTATGATGTCAACATAACATCAGAGGTGGCAAATAAACCAAATCCAAATGTCCGAGTTCTATCATTTGCCTGAAATTTGATGACAAATTATCAAGCGAGGCTCGCTGACTCCTTATTCGCATTGAATGACTCCATGTCCCATAGCCAACTGTTTCCAAATCGGACTCCTCGTTAACACAATCTTAAAACCAACTGGCAGAGATGTAGGATGCTCATTGGTTTAAAGTACTTCTCACACAGAAGACATATTTGGGTTTTGCTGACCACTAATCATCCATTAACCATTATGAGGTGCTCTCCTGAAGTTCATCTTAGGTGCACGTGCTTTAAAACAGTTCTTCCCACTCGGGGATCACTGACGCTCAAGAGCTGAAGTTGTGTTATGCAGGGATAATGGCTGGCATAGTTGTTTGGTTCTAACTTCTATAATGCACAGTCTAGGGCCTCGACGGCAGGACGGCCGAGCACCTCTGCTTTGGAGAACATGCAGCCCGAGTGAAACATTACATTCAGCAAGTCTAGTTCAACTGTGGTAGCGTTGGCCTGTTGTTTTGTGTTCATGACTCGGGTGTGGTATCATGCACTGTATTGTATGCCAGTGTGGGTGGGAAAAATAAGTGGGTGGGTGCGAGGGTTATCCGTGTGTGTGTGTGTGTGTGTGTGTGTGTGTGTGTGTGTGTAGACGAACAACATAGACCTCCCTCATGTGCGTGTGTAAATGAGAAAGACAAAAATAATGATAATAGCATCAATAATAACGGTGATAATCTCCTTCATAGGGACACTGTAGACTAACATTCAGAACATTTAGAAGGTAAATGGGGCCGATTGAGCCACCAAACCGTGAAAGGTTCAGTATCTTGCTCAAGGACACGTCAACATACGTTCTTGAGGAACCAGGTGTCAAACCAACAATCTTCTGACCACTAGAGGACCACCCTACCTCCAGAGCTACGCCCCCACTGTGTGTGTGTGTGTGTGTGTGTGTGTGTGTGTGTGTGTGTGCTGGGTCAGACACATTTGACTGGTCCAGTTTTACAGTGTCCTGTAAGCATAGCATTTGACCATCATGCTTTGACGCAGCACAGGGTAGCAGAGCTGAGGGGCCCATTGCCTAGCAACTGAAGGATCAGGGGTTCTATTCATCAAGTGTGTCGGTGCCCTTGAGCAAGGCCCTGCACCTCTAACTGCCCTCTGGTGTTGCAGCCTCTCACTGCTCCTACACACTAAGATGAGTTAAATGTAGAGAACACGTTGTATTGCATGTGCAGTCGACTCCTGAGAACTCGAGCCTTCAGAGGAAATGGAAAAAGGTTCTTTATCAGGAGTTATGACAGAAGGGACCAGAAATTATGTGATTGCTTATGTGATTTAATTCTGCCCGACAACGTGTAATTTAATAAAAATGTCCTAAGAATGCAGAAAAACATCACCGCTATAGGTTTTGTCCATAAGGCTGTCCAGTGAGATAACAGCTACTGTGCCACTAAACGAGGGAACGCTGCCGAACAACAGGGGTGATGGGCTTCTCCCACCATTCTAGTAAAGAGACAGCAGCTGAAGATCACTGTGACTATGGCTTCTGCTGAACTCCTGAAGGGAACTTGACTGTGATTCATGACTAGCAACGGCAGAACTATTCACTCCTCAGAGAAATAGTCTGAGATTAACCCTTGCTGCTGGTGTGCTAATCTGCTCCAGTCGATGACTCGCAAGATCTTCGCCAAGCTAGTCTTGAAATCATCAACTTGTCCTCAACAAACTGCCTGGATGTCTGTAGCACGCTTCAGGGGCGGCTCCTCAGTGACCACCTCTGTGGCATCCTTTTCTTCAAGCTCGCCATTATCTGCTGAAGCTCAGCAGGGATGTCGCCCTTACTTGACCAGTGGGTAACAGTGGTAGCCAGATCTTCACGGCACCAACCACTCGCGTGTACAGGTGCTGATCCAAGATCAGGGACAAGCTGGTGCGAGGTTCAAGTCACCAAGGCAAAACTACAGTAAATGTATGACATAAATCCAAGGGGAAATGATCTAGGCTGGAGTTAGCGGGAGGTTTAAGTTACCGAGGGCCAACCGTATGTGCAATGAGAAATAAATAGCAATAATAAAGAATGAATCAATTCTGGTGCTACAACTAATAATAACATAAATACTATTAAAAAAGCTTTTTCTGAAGCACTTTACTGAATACGATTGTAACGATATCTTTAATGTTCATTATTTAAACTGGGAATTGCATCGGTTGTATTCTGATGGATCAGAACCAGCAGGTGTTCAGGGTGGATTAAGCTCTGAGCACCAGCACACAGCACTGTGCTGTGCTAGCTGCGGAGCCTCAGGGAGTTTCCATTAGTTTGTCCTTTGCATCCTCTGACCGTATGTACACAACTTTAATTAAACATTCACTCATATCAGGGATGACGCTTGTGCAATATTGAAGAGCTCTTATTTCTTCTGTGGTGAGTGTGGCCTTAAATAATGCAGCCGCTGTTTTCTGTTTGTTTGGGGCTAGTGTCTTTCAGCGTCTCCGCGGTGTCCATTTGGATTTTCCACTCTGTCTGCCCCTCAGGAGGAGCTGCTCGCTCCGGTCATCTGGCACCGCCAGCCGCTCTCACATAACTTCTAATAAGGTGCCTAAATAATGCATGAGGGGTGGGCTAAAACCAGGCTGGGCTGCAGGACAGACAGCGAGCAGGTCACCCCATCAGCCTGCACACACACACACACACACACACACACACACACACACACACACACACACACACACACACACACACACACACACACACACACACACATAC
>OMLC01006907.1:4839-20876 GCA_900302585.1 Regalecus glesne | reverse complement strand
TATACACTCCTTTAATTTCTCTCACATGGGGAAATTGCAGTGTTACAGCAGCAAAGTGGAAAGCACAGTAAGAGGCATCATATATAGAGTATAATATGTAACATCAATTTAAACAAGGGGGAAATAGGAAAACCATATACAGTATGAACAGAAAAAATACACTCAATTTAAAAATGGGATGTTGATGTTTTATTCACGTAATGAATTTGATCTACTGTGGGGGACGTGCTGATTATATAGTCTAACAGCTGCAGGAAGGAAAGACCTCCGGAAGTGGACCTCCTTGGATGGAGTAACCTGTAACTGAAGAAGCTTTCTAGTCTACTCTAGTCAGCCGTTACCACACTTGCTTCAGGAACTGACAAGCCAGAGGCAGTGGGTTTGAATTCAGCGCAGGGAAGGGCAACGGGGCTTAATCACCCAAGCTCCATCTATATCCGTGACCACCTCCACAACGTGGGGACTAATTAGGACACGTAAAAACAGACGATTGTGTGTGCGCACTTGTGTGCGCGCATGGTGGAAAAGAGGAAAATAGTTTTATAGATGTCATAGGGGGGGTGCTAGTGGGTGCTGTAGTGGAGGCAGATGGAGAGAACTTGAAGAAATGGGGTTTGATGTTCTACTGTGTCAGCTTTTATAGGGAACAGTCGAATGTAGTAATAGTAGATATAATAGTTTTTAAAGGGTAACACCATGTGCACTGATGGTCCAGTTGTAGAGTTCCTTCCCAGAAAGTGGGAAAACTCCAAATTCCAATGGGTATACACCGATTAACTCAAAAATGATCATTGTGGTTGAAAACATCTAGAATTGCAAGTAGTTGAGTATATTAGGGTCATTAATTCGCTGATTAGCGATTAAGGAAATCTCACTTAAAACCTGATACTAGCTTTTATAGCAATGGTTTAGAACCATTGATTTAGATGAGTGACAAAATGTTTTATCTTCTAACTGTTGGATCTAGATTGACTGATTCAACTTTTTGTGTAAAAAAGAACTGAATGGAAAGCAATTAAAGTTTTTTTTTGAATTTGTCCTTGGTTTTTCTACTTTATAAACTTGCTTTGATAGAACTGCATGTTTTTGTTTCTGTGATTTCAGAAGAAGTATGTTGAAGACTTTTTGAGAGACAAAGAATCTTTTGTGCAAAGTATGCTGAAGTTCCGGTAAGATCTAAAGAATAGGAATTTTTATGGGCACAATATACTCTCAAGTTTGGTCAATTGACTTGTATATGCACTTTTATAATGTAATTTGTAATTTGAAAGTAAAGCATTTTTTCCTCATTCTATAAGTATAGGAAGGGCCACCCTCATAGTTGTGTGTATAAAATGTGTGCTTTATCAATCCAGAGAAGAGCATCCAGATCTTGTGGAGAGCATGGCCAAAAAAGGTTCAAATGTTCCAGAAAAGCCTAAGACACCTCAACAGCTGTGGTACAACCACGAAAAGAAGGCTTTCCTCAAAATACACCCAGAGGTGATTCGGTTTGTAAGGTCACAGTATAGGTCACATGTACCCTACCCCTGTGTTGAATTGTATGAAACCACCCATGTTTTCCTCTGTGACACTAGGCTACCACTAAAGACATCAAAGAAAGTCTTGGGAAGCAGTGGACACAGTTGTCTGACAAGAAGAGGCTTAAATGGATTGCAAAGTCTCTGGAACAACAGAAACAATATGAGGTGAGATCGCTAAACATTCCTTAAAATACTGACCAATTTTATAGAGGAAAAATATGTTGGAATAACAAAAATGTAAGTAGGGGACCTTTCATTTTTGAAACATAACATTAATTGTCTTATATCAAAGGAGACGATGCGAGAATATATCCAACAGCACCCAGAGCTTAATATCACCCTTGAGGACATAGTCAAATCCACCTTGACCAAGGCTGAACGGCAACTGAAGGATAAGTCTGACGGGCGGCCTGATAAACCACCTCCGTAAGTCACCTCTACCATGAAACTGCTCTCACAAATCCTCACAAAAAGTTATTTGCCAAACCGCAGAAATTAATTACATGATCACATTTTTGGCATTTCTGTGTCTGGGTGTATGGATCTGCTTTCAGAAATGGTTATTCTATGTTTTGTGCGGAGTTGATGTCAAGTATGAAGGATGTTCCTAGCACAGAACGTATGGTGATGTGCAGCCAAAGATGGAAGCTACTGAAACAGAATGAAAAAGATACCTACCAGAAACGCTGTGAACAGGTGAGTACAGTCATAGAGTAAAATTATTTGTTTGATTCAACTAAGTTATAATAACCCCACTTTGTTCTTTTTCCAGAGAAAGAAAGAATATGAAATTGAGATGAACAGATTTCTCTGTGTAAGTGATCCCAGTTTCTTTTCCTTTGAAGAGATGCACATCAAGTAAATTTGCTAATCGGAGATGATACCTTTTATTTTTTTAACTAACATCGGTCTGATCCCTTATTCAGATTACTTGATTAAACATTTCCCTATGGCACTGAATTATTTTCTCCTACCCTTTTCACTCAGGAATTCCTTCTGTCGTATTTTTATTTTTATGGTGTTTATCAAGTTGCTTAAATACAGCATAATTAAAAGACTTAAAACTATAGTCAAACAAATGGCAGAAAGGTAAAGCTAGTAACATATGGTTGATTTGAGATCAATTGTGTGCTTTGCAGAGTTTGTCAGAGAAAGAGCAGCAGCGGGTTTTGGCAGAACAGAAAATGATAGGATTTAAGAAGAGTAGTGGGGCCAGCAGTCCTGCCACCAAAAAAAAGACCTCCAAAGCAAAGGTAAGTCCAACAAGTCTGCAATCAAGGGAGCAGCTATTACATTCTCTATCACTGTCAAAGCCTTTTGAAATATTTGAAATTCATTGGTTGGTGTAGTTTTGCAAAAAAGGATTCCCTTATTACTCCCACAAGGGGAAATTTAGAATTCTCTGTATTTCAACCCATCTTATTGTATAGGAGCAGTGAGCTGCCAACCTATGGTGCTCAGGGAGCAGTTAGGGGTTCAGTGTCTTGCTCAAGGACACCTCGACATGCTTTCTGCAGGACCGGGGTTCAAAGCTGTAACCTCCCGATTGCCAGATAACCAATCTACCCAGACTTATGCCACACTCGGATACTTAAGATACTTTACTTGCGATACTTAAGTATAATTGTTGTATTAGATGCTTTCTGTGCATCATTTTACAGGATTGGACATGAATTTAGCTTTTTTTCCCCAGTAGTCTACTTGCCCAAAGTCAATTTTTTATTGCCCCTATACGAATTGGCTTTTTAGTGATTATCAAATGAAAACAGGTTATTGTTAATATTATGTTAATCTTAAAGTAAACAGATCTATGACACAGTATGTCATTGATGCATAGGAACAAATCAAATTCCATCCATCCATTGTCAACCGCTTATCCGGAATCGGGTCGCGGGGGAACTGGAGCCTATCTCAGTTCTCATTGGGCGAGAGGCGGGGTACACCCTGCATAGTTCGCCAGTCTATCACAGGGCAGAGCAGTTAGGGGAACAGTGTCTTGCTCAAGGACACCTCGACACGCTTCTCTGCAAGGACCAGGGATCGAACTTGCAACCTCCCGATCACCAGGCGACCGCTCTACCCACTGAGCCATCCCTCCCCTTACAAATAAAATTGCATATTGAAAATGGTATAACCCATCTCCCGTCCATCAGTCTGCATCGAAATTCACCTTTCTTTGCATTAACCATGCGTGCAATGCATTCTGGATAGAGATGTATCAAACAGTCGGAATCAATCTGTTAAACAATCAAAACCTGTACCTACTTTTCTTCAAAACTAGCAAGGGCCAGGAGGCAATGAAGTGCTTAGAAGAATGAGCAGTGAGTGGTTAAGTAAGGCATCTCTTGAGGAGACTTCAAGTTCAACCAGATTTTGGCTGGCCTATTTCTTGACTTGATAGTTGTTTTCAGTGTTGGTCTTGTTTTTTTTTACTATCATTGAATCGTTTTCTCGGTAGGTCTTCTCTCTACCTTGGAAATGTGCCAACCAAACTCTGATGCTCATTCGGTACAAAGTCTTTGCATCTGATCACATTTATCCATTTTTTTCGAATTTCAGAGTGATCATATGTAATCACAGTTTGACGCTATGTCGAAAATGTGCTGTGATACATCTGTATCCAGAATTTATTATGTGGCCTTGGGGAGTGTAACATTGTCCTCCTGAAGCTGTAGACTTTGAAAGCAAAGTATAACGTCACCAATAATAACACCACTATTCTGAGAGGTCCATTTTTACGTGTCATGATTAGTCCCTACATTGATGGGATTGACATGGATTTAGATGGAGCATGGGGGATTAAGATTTAATGCCCAGGGGGATTGAGATTTAATGCCCATCCTGATGCCCTGTGGTGTAATCAAACCCGCGATCTATCATTCGTCATCTCCTAAAGTCTACGCTCTACCACTGAGCTACAGAGGGAAAAGAATAACAACACAAAGCCTGAAGGATATCCTTTACAGGGACCATAAATGGAATGAGTGCAGTTTTAAAGTTTTTTTGATAATCTCTCTGCTGGCATATCTGGAAAAGGCACACTTATCACAGTTGTATAATAATGAGAATATAACCTACTAATCCAATTGAAAATTTTAGAATAAGTGAATATTTGCCTAAATAATGACTATCCTGGTTTACATATTTGCCAATTGCCCAGAATAGTTCTCCATCAGGGTCTGAAGAGCTTCCTCCATATATGGGAGCCATCTTGTTCCCCCAGATTGGTTGGCTTCAAGATCTTATGCTAGACTACCCCATTTAGGGCTTTGAGATCTCTGCAGACTTTGGGCAAATTGTATTAGTATTTGTACACACATTTGAGTAGTAAACTATATGAAAAGTAGGAAATATGATTCCCTTATCAGTCCAGCAAGGGGAAATTTGGATTTCTCTGCATTTTTGACCCAGCCTATTCTATAGGAGCAGTGAGCTGCCAACATATGGCGCTTGGGGAGCAGTTAGGGGTTTAGTGTCTTACTCAAGGATGCCTTGACACACTGTATGCAGGACCGGGGATCGATCCTGCAACCTTCCGATTGCCAGATGATCGCTCTACCCACTAAGCTATGTCGTCCCCTAAAGATCTGTTAGGCTGTTAGGAGAAGCATGCTTTGAATGAATGAATGATTCCCTTATCAGTCCCGCAAGGGGAAATTTGGATTTCTCTGCGCTTTTGACCCAACCTATTTTATAGGAGCAGTGAACTGCCAACATATGGCACTCGGGGAGCTTTTAGGAGTTAAGTGTCTTGCTCAAGGACACTTTGCTCTCAAGGACATAAATAGCATTGGCAGTAAAACATAACCGAGTAAAACATACATTAATTTCAAATTAAGAAGTAATTCTTTCTTCATTCTTCCATCCCTGTTTATGGCATCCATTGCCACCATTTCTAGTCCATGGGCAAAGGACTGAATGATAATGAGGTGGGGGACTTCTTCCTGGAGTAGAGTAAAGAGCGCCCCCCCCCCCCCAAAAAAAAGTGCTCCCAACCATCACTGTGTTCCATCAGATCCGAAACCAACTAAGTTCTGCATCCTTTCTGGGAGGCTTCCTTTCTGAAATATGGTTTACAGATTGACAAGTTAATTATGCCATTTAAAAAAAGACTACCATCAAACATCTATTTATGAACCCAACAAAATTAATCAACAAATATTTCTTCGAATGGCAAAAATTGGCCAGTATTTAACAGCTGAACAGTGTCCAACAGTTGTGGCATGTTGGGGTTCTACTGCCAAGAACAGATTCTTCAGTTCCCAATCTTTCAGGATCCTGACATAAACCCCCTCAAAGTCATGGATGCTCACATAAGTGGCAGAACCTGCCAGGATCCTGAGGTACTTTATGGCTCTTAGGTCCTCCAACAATGGTTCAAAAACATTGTCAAATGTGACAATGTCAAACCTTAAGAGACTCAAATGGATAGTTTTGATGAATCATGATTGAATTCTTGGTCTGTCACCCACATAATTTAATCAAGAAGTTGACTAGACCTAATCCCTATACACAAGACTTTGTAAACGTTACACTGACTCAAAATTGATTTTCTATGGACAGAACACAAACTTTGTTTATTTGAATATTTATTTTGAACTTAATACAACTAAAATAATTCTCAATAAAGAATCCAACAAATGCTTAAAAAAGAGGAGGAGGAGGAAGTTACTACTTATCATTAACTGCACCACTCCAATACTCAATCAAATTTAGTTTTTCCCACATTAGAGTTTGTCATTGTCGAAGTCATGGATAAGAGCAAACGCTCTTATCCAGAGCAACGTACAGAAATTGCATAAGGTCAAGGTACAAAGGATATTTGAGAAACACTAGAAGCTAGATAACAATCCTGGTGCCATCATAAGACTCGGACGCAACATCAACTAAGAAACACAAACCTAAAATAAGCGAACAAGATTTCATGTGCCTCAAAAAATGTACATCGAAGTCAAGAGATAGGAATAGGGCTAAAACTAGGAGTTAGAGCTAGGACTGGATGGGGATGAGGAAAAGTACAGGCCAACATGACCCAATAAAAAACTAAAAGTTAAGTGAGTACTGATTTCTTAGTAATAATAGCATCAAACATGCATGCTACATACATTCATGATAGAAGCAATATGTCCTCCTTGTACTTGTACCTCTTAAAAGCCGTTTTTGTTCATCTAAACTATTCCACAAATTTAGCCAATAATTTGAAATACACATGCGTTTGCAAGTGGTATAAACACAATTGTTTCTTAAATGTCTTGGTATATGCTCAAAAATCCAGGTAAGGGAATTTCAAAAAGGTGAAGAGGTTCATTTTGACATAAAGTTTTATTGAGATAAATCTTTCATCACTCATGATACTGGTGACATTTTCAACATGGTACTGTATTGTTTATAACGATGGGCATCCCTACAGTCAGCTCAGACTAAAGATTTCACCTGTATGAGTGGTGAAATATTTCTCTAAATAAAACTCTATGTTCAGATGAATTGATTCACCTTTTTTTGTGTTTCTGAAAATTCAGTTTTGCTCTTAAATTGTATCACCCCACTCTTATTTGACAACATTTGAATGTTGCCAGGAAATAGGTTTTATCTTGCTTTGTACAACATTTGTTCAGTATTAAATTCTACCAGGTCCATGAACTAACTTCATAACCTGTGTAATCAAGAACAGTTTGTGTGTTCATTCATTTATTTTATTTCCAAAAAATATTAGCCTAACTGTTCAAATTCAATGGTAATTTGTTGCTGCTGAACCACATTTTTCATTTATTCCAGAAAATGTCACCCCTGATGAACTCCAAATGATCCTTTAAATTCTCCCTTGGGGGAAAAGATGGTTGTCATCTAGTGCCATGTATATGTGGTGTTATGTAATTGCTCATTACCTTTCCAAGGTTGTGATATGGTCAAATGATAAGCTATTCATAGCAACAGATGTAAAAAATGGTTTGAATTTTTTTGAAGCTTTATTGGCATGATTATTAACAAATATTCTGGAAAACAAAATGTTAAACTAATCAAAAATGAACTGCTATTGGAAGGTTTGACTGACAGATTGAAAAATGGTGTAACATTAGATACTTACCTTTGATAAGCCATGCCAATATAGTATTGTGTATTGTATTGGGGTACTTGGTTAACAGCACTATGTTTTTAAACATGATAAGATGTGGGGATCAATTTAGCTATTATCTGATTGACCTAGTTGTTCATGTTTCATAAAAGCAGTGCAAATGCCCTAACTGAAGTATTGTTTTGTGAGACACTATCTCCTTTTGTTATAGTTTTCCACCCAAAAAACTTGGGTGGAAAACTTGTTTTCAAAGGCTTGTTCTGCCTTTGAAAAATGACCCCACTTTAATTCGCCTTGCTCTCATACCTCACAAATACTTTGCAAACACATGTTAGTTAGTGCACCCACATCCTCTAATGCAACCAAACTAAAATCCGGTTTCCAGGATGATTGTCTCTTTTACTTCAGTTTATACATTTTCTTTATCCGCTATTTTCTCATGAATGACAGGTCTCAAAGCCACACATTACATTACTAGCTCACTATAATTTTTGATTGGCCAACAGTGCATGACAATAGTCTTCAATGTGTGGAAGGAGAGGGGGCTATACTGTCTGCCAGAGAATGAGAACATAATTTATGATATGACGGTTGGAAAAAAGGGTTACAAAAATATTAATTTTTCTATTTTAAAAAAATTAAACATTTTTGGTGAGTTACTAAATTTACTAGCCTGATGTGGGATTCTGCTTGCCTGGCAATCCTTATTGTTGACCTATGCTTTAGCCATTAAGTTTTTTGAAAGGTCACAGCATTGCGGTCATCACTGCTCTCAGTGCAGTGTAATGCATCAAGCTAAAATCCTTTTCTCTTTACATCTAATCTGTTTTCATATCAGCTATATTATGTCCATTAGTATGAGTTCATAATATCCATCCGTGATCATTCTGTAACCTGTAACCCTTAGGTTGGTCCAGAGAAGCCCAAAAGGCCTATTTCAGCCATGTTCATCTTCTCTGAGGAAAAGCGCCCCAAACTGCAGCAAGAGCGGCCTGACCTGTCGGACAGTGAGCTCACAAGACTACTGGCACGTATGTGGAATGAACTGCCAGATAAAAAGAAGGTAAAGCACTCATTGGCAGCTAACATTTTATTGTGGAATGAGAGAATAGATGAGTGCAGACTAGAGTCCATGCAGGGAGCAAGTCAAGAAATTCAGAATAGCAGTATTCAAAGTTCCATGATTAAGGATGTATTATTCACCTAATAATTTCCATCCATCCATCCATCGTCAACCACTTATCTGGTGTTGAGTCACGGAAGTAGCAGATTTCAGCCGGGAACTCCAGCTATCCTCTCCCATGCATCATCAACTAGCTCTGACAGAGGGATCTAAAGGCATTCCCAGGCCAGTGTGGAGATATAATCCTTACATCTGGTTCTTGCATCCTTATTAGATGCTCGAACCACCTCAACTGGCTCCTTTCTACTTGGAGGAGCGGCGACTCTACTACGAGTCCCCCATGGATGTCTGAACTTCTCACCTTATCTCTAAGGGAGATATCAGACACCTTTCTGATGAAACCCATTTCAGCCGCTTGTATCCGCGATATTGTTCTTTCAGTTATGACCCAGCTTCCATCTCCATAGATGAGAGTAAAAACAACTATTGACCGGTAGCTCAAGAGCTTTGCCTTCTCAGCCTGCTCAGCTCTCTCTCGGTAATGATGGTTTGGTAAAGTGAGTGCAATACTGCTCCGGCAGCTCCAATTCTGATGAATGCTGATCCTCATTCCAGCTCTTTCACACTCGGCTGCAAATTGATCCAGTGAGTGTAGGAGGTCAGAGACCAATGATGTCATCAGAACCACATCATCTGCAAAAAGCAGTGATATAACCTTAAGTTCACTGAACTGCAGAGCCTCTCTTCTATGACTACGCCTTGAGATCCTGTCCATTAAAATCACAAACAGGATAGGTGATGAGGAGTAGCCCTGGCAGAGGCCAGCCCCTACTGGGAAAGAGTCCAAGTTACTACCTAGAACCTGAACACAGCTCTCACTTTGGTCATTGAGAGATTGGAAGGCCCTTAGTCCTTAGTGACCCCCTCATCTCACTCTCCCACAGCAGCTCCCACAATATATATCCTGGGGGACCCGGTCATAAGCCTTCTCCAGATCTACAAAACACATATAGACTGGATGGATATACTCCCAGGCCCCCTCCAGGATCCCTGTGCGTGCATAGATCTGGTCTGTTGTTTCTCGACCAGGCAGGAATCTGCATTGTTCCTCTTCAATCTGGGGTTCAACTATGTGCCGGACCCTCCTTTCCAGCACTTTGGAGTAGACTTTCCCAGGAATAATGAGTAATTTGATCCCTCTGTAATTAACACACACCCTCTGATGTCCCTTTTTGAACACTGGGACCACCACCCCTGTCTTTGCCTTCACTGCTACTTGTCTGGAAGTGCACCCGACCCCACTGGTTCATCCTGTAAGTGGCGGGTCCACAGGATGGAAAAGTTTTGTTGTTTTGTTTTTTTTTTGGCTAAGCCCGGCCGGTCTTTGTGGCAAACTCGGCCACCAGGCACTCGCTGATGAGCCCTCCTTGGCATGGCTCCAGATGAGGGCTCCAGGTTTCCTCCAGGCAGAATAGAGTCACTTCTTTCTCGATCTTTCATGGGGTCCTTTCGAACCATTCATAGCCTAGTTTCTCGCCCGAGACCAATTTGCCATGGAAGACACTACTAGGAGCACTAGGCTCCAGAAAACACAGCTCTCAGGTTAATAGAGACACTCAAACCCCTCCAATATGATAAGATGATGGTTTCTCGGAGAGGACCTATTAATTTGATTTTTGTAATTGAATATAAATCTCCAAATATGGCAATTCTACAATCCTTCCTGTCTTTTTAATCTGAGATCAATTTTGTCTTTATTTTTCAGGAAAAGTATAAGCGCCTTGAAATGGTTCTCAAAGCAGAGTCAGCGAAAAAGGAGAAAGAGGACCGCAGTCGACTGCCAGACCCACCCAAGACGGCACAAGACATCTGGCAGCAGAGCGTCATTGGAGACTATCTGGCTAGATTTAAGGTAGTCAAGTCAATTTTATCACTGTAGCCCATTATTTACATGGCTTCCACCCCAAAAATAGCCTTTTTTAGGCTGAGCACTGTAAGAATATGGGTAGTTGTAGTTTAATTGATTTAACATTCTGACCATAGGCATGGGAGGATATTTTGGGCACAGGGTGCTGAAATTCAAAACGCCAAATAGTTTGGGCTGGCAAAGCATTGATCTATACACCAGCACCAAATATTGTTATCCTAGCACCTCATTAAACACTTAAGCAGTTTTACACTATTGTCACAGAGACAATAGTGTCTTCCTGTCTTTATTGAAAATAATATAATACAGTATTCTTACAGTAAAATTTAAACTAAAATCCAGAGGGGGTGCTGCAGCACCCTCAGCACCTGTACTTCCAGCGCCTATGATTCTGACATAAAGCGTCAGTATATCTTGAACCAACGCCACTAATGGTTATAGTTAATTTAAGTGCCAGCGCATAAAATCTGCACCACTGCTCTTCAGAGTGACCGTCCAAAGGCACAAAAAGCAATGGAGGGAACCTGGAACACTATGGAGAAAAAGGAGAAGATCATGTGGATCAAGAAGGCAGCAGAGGACCAGAAAAGATATGAGGTAAAAAGGGATTTTCTGTAGCTGCTACCAGTGGAGCTCTGCTACAGTGCAATCTCAGAATGCCGATGGGAGTTGACAGTTTACTAATCATGTTCCCACAGAGAGAGCTATGTGAAATGCGGTCACCTTCCACTGCCATTGTCTCAGGGAAGAAGATGAAGTTTGAGGGTGAACCCAAGAAACCCCCATCGTAAGTTTGATATTGGATATTGGACAAGTTTATTTTTCCATTGTCCATCACTCAACAGACACTAAGTTTCTGTGTTGGTTGCGTTTCACCCTCTAGAAATGGATATCAAAAGTTCTCTCAAGAGATGCTGTCTAACGGAGAACTAAACCACCTTCCTATGAAAGAGCGCATGACTGAGATTGGAGGTCGCTGGCAGAGGTTGCCACAAAAGGAAAAGGATCGCTACAAGAAGATTGCAGAAGAGAAGCAGAGGCAGTACAAAGTACTGCTGGAACAGTGGCTGGCGGTTAGAATTCATTTTTATCTGTTCAAGAAGATTAGTATGAATTCTTTGATAACAAGTGCATTTTCATACCATCCACAGTTGAGCTGATTCTATGAAAAATAACTTTGCCATCAACTTATTTGGGCATGGTCGCACACATGACATTGGCGAATATTCATCTTCCATTAACTTCTGTTCTGTATGAGTGAAAGGGCAAATGAAACACATTTTCGGTGATAAAAGAAATTCACTTGTTCATCCATTCATACATCCATCGTCAACCGCTTATCCGAAATCGGGTTGCGGGGGAACTGGAGCCTATCTCCATTCTCATTGGGCAAAAGGTGGATGCACCCTGTATAGGTCTCCAGTCTATCACAGGGTAGAGCAGTTAGGGGGACAGTGTCTTGCTCAAGGACATCTCGACACGCTTCTCACATGGCTCAGTCACTTGTTCATGTCATATGAAATTCAAGTTTCATGAACTTTGACCGGTGATTTCATGAATTTGCTTGGACCAAGAAATATTTTTTAATTTGTTTTAACCATCCCTCAGATAAAATGAAAGTGAACAGAAAACAAAAATTTGCAAACCTTAATTTAAATTCCAAATTTCCTCTTGCGGGACTGATAAGGGAATCCTTCCTTCCTTCTTCTTAACATATGTGTGATTATCCCTATACCTAGCTGCAATAGTTACCACTGCGGTGGTAACTGCTGTGCTCAAATTCTTATCCTCTTTTAAGAAGAGTGTCATGGAGATTAATTAATGCCACTCTTCCATAACCGGAGCAAAACAAAAAAATCCCACAGCTTGTCAAGCTCAATATTCTCATGAACTGATTCTTAAATTTGCATAAATACACACGCGTGTGCTGATCAGTACAGTTGTCTCTCTTTTGGTAGTTGTTTGTTCTCCTTAACTCATGTTTTCCAACTCGTGTCCCCCCCGAAGCTTTTCCTCCAATTACTGTGTGCAGACTTTGCTACATGCGGACTTTCATTTGTCTGCTATCAGCTAACAGTTAGTAATAATAATAATAATGATACCCTTATCAGTCCCGCAAGGGGAAATTTTGATTTCTCTGCATTCTTAACCCAACCTATTGTATAGGAGCAGTGAGCTGCCTACATATGGTTCGGGGTTGAATGTCTTGCTCAAGGACACCTCGACATGCTATATGCAGGACCGGGGATCGATCCTGCAACCTTTCGATTGCCAGACGACCGCTCGACCCACTGAGCTATGCCGCCCCGATCAGCCTTTATTTGTACAAAAGGCAAAAACGCTTTATAATGTGACCTTTGTTGTTTACTTTTGTTAAATTTAAACATTGTACATGGTTGAAGATTATAATCTAAGGAAAATTATGTATTATTATATGATGGACAAATTCCCTTAATCCTTAGATATGATTGCGTTTAATCAACAACAAATTTACTCAAATAAAATCTATCGTCCACCGTCAACCAGTTATCCGGGGCCGGGTCACGGAGGTAGCTGATTTCTGCTGGGAACTCCAAGCTTTCCTTTCCCTTGCTACATAAACTAGCTCAGGCTGGGGGATCCCAAGGCTATTGTGGAGATATAATCCCTCCACCTGATCCTCGGTCTAGCCCGTGGCCTCCTCCCAGCTGGACGTGCCTGGAAGACCTCATTTGGCAGGTGCAAGGTGGGATTCTTATTAGATGCCCGAGCCACTTAACTGGCTCCTGTCAACTTGAAGGAGCTAATAATATTACTACTCCAAGTCCCTAACAGATGAGTGAACCTCTCACCCTGTCTCTAAAGGAGACACCCCCCACCCTCCGGAGAATACCCATTTTAGCTGCTTGTATCCGCGCTCTTGTTCTTTCAGTCATGATCCAGCTGACATCTCCATAGGTGAGAGTAGGAACAAACATTGACCAGTAGATCGAGAGATTTGCCTTCTGACTCAGCTCTCTCTTGGATGGTTTGGTGAAGTGAGTGCAATACAACTCCAGCAGCTCCAAATCTCTGGTCCAACTCGGACTCCATCTTCCCCTCACTTGAGAACAAGACCCCAAGATACTTGAATTCTCTCACTTGGGGCAAGTACTCATTCCCTACTCGGATTGGACAATACTCTGGTTTCCTGCTTAGAACTATGGTATCAGATTTAGAGGTACTGATCCTCATTCCAGCTGCTTCGCACTTGGCTACAAATTGATCCAGCAAGTGTTGGAGGTCAGAGACTGATGATGCCATCAGAACCACATCATCTGCAAAAAGTAGTGATGTAATCATAAGTTCCCCAAACTGCAAGCACTCTCTCCACTGACTACACCTGGATATCCTCTCCATGAAGATCACAAACAGAATAGGGGACAAGGAGCACCCCTTGCATAGGCCAACCCCTACTGGGAAAGAGACCAACTTACTACCTAGAACTCGAACACAGCTCTTGCTTTGGGCAGAGAGATATTGGATGGCGCTGAGTACTGACCCTCTCATCTCACACTCCCACAGCATCTCCCACAATATACCCTGGGGGACCCGGTCATAAGCCTTCTCCAGATCTACAAAACACATGTAGACTGGATGAGCATACTCCAAGAGCCCCTCCTGGATCCTTGTGAGCATAAGGAGCTGGTCTGTTGTTCCTCGACCAGGGAGGAATCCGCATTGTTCCTCTTCAATCTGGGGTTCGACTATTTGCCGGACCCTCCTTTCCAGCACTTTAGAGTAAATATTTCCAGGGACGCTGAGTAATCTGATGCCTCTGTATTTAGCACACACCCCCTGGTCCCCTTTTTTGAACACTGGGACCACCACCCCTGTCTGCCACTCTTAAAGCACTGTCCAGGAATTCCATGCAATGTTGAAGAGACATGTCATCCATGACAGCCCCATGTTATCCAAAACCTGCAGCATTTCTGGACAGATCTCATCAATCCCCGAGGCTTTGCTACTATGGAGTTTTAAATGTTTCCAATATTATAAATGAATATTGATATTATATTCCATCAAATATTTTATGGGCATCTAGAGAGCTCAAGACTTGAGTCAAAGCTGTTGGGTTTGGAGAGTAAATGATGTTGCACATGCACTGCAGGTTGCCATATAATTGTCTTCCATAAATGAATCTAGAATGATCTGGGTGCACTATCGTTTGAATGATTTTATTCCGTCTGACTGCAAATATTTTGTGAAAATCTTATAGTTGGCCCCCGGCAAACTTACTGGCCAATAATTTTCGCATTTTATTGGGTCCTTGCCTTTCTTTAGAATGATTGAGATTGAGTCTCTTTTGCCCCATCTAATACCTCACATAGCATTGGGGAGATCTTGGTTGAAAATATCTTGTAAATTTCAATAAGGAACCAATCGGGTCCTGGAGCTTTGCCACTTTTTATTTCGTATTTCATATCTCTGCTGCTGACACAACCTTGTCTAAGACTTCCCTATCCTCATCACTCATGGGAGGGAATTCAATATTACTCGTAAATCTCTCTATTCCTATTTTGTTAACAGCCTCAGATGTGTATAGGTCCTCATAACATTTCTCAGACTGATCATTGATCTCTAATTAAATAATAGTTGTTTTGCCCTCTGTAGTTTCCACCTCTGAGATATTAGCGTCTGTTTCTGGCTGTTGTATCTAGTATGACTGTACCTTATGTGTGCACTTCCCAAGTTCATAACAATTATAGTGAGGCTTCAAATGGAGTTCCTCTGCCCTGTCTGTGGACAAGATTTTGAATTCAGTCTGCCATTTCAGCCTTTCTTTTTACATATCTGCTGAAGGTGCTGCTATATGTTTATTAGTCCAGCTCATTGATTAGTGACATCAATTTATCTAGGCACTGCACCCTCCTTCTGTTCATGCCCGCAGTAAAATAAATTATTTGCCCTCCTTGATAGGATGTCATGGTTTCCCATAGACTGCTCCTACTGGTGTCAATGGAATCTTAATTTTCAAAATAAATAAATAAATCCATTTGATTAGACACAAATGAGACAAATTCCTGGTTTGATAGCAGAATGGTTTATCCTCCACATGCATCTAGAAAACTCATTGTCTGGGAAGCAAAGTGACCGCCCTGCTGCACTTTGATCTGAGATGACAATTTCTTCAAAGTCATTTAAATTAACTTGGGGCACTAGCCTTCGGTCCAATAGGAATAGCTCTTTCCTGGAATAAGATTGATGCAGGGGTGAGAAGAAAACACACTGCCTGGAGTTGGGGTTTTAAAGTCTCCAAGGGTCTACTATTCCATAAGCTTCCATAAAAGAGTTAATATATTGTGCTGAATTATCTGGAGCTCTATTGGGGAGGAGTTGTGTGTGTGTGGGAGAGGGGGGGGGGGAGTGGCC
>OMLC01006878.1:5073-18717 GCA_900302585.1 Regalecus glesne | reverse complement strand
GTGTGACAGAAGGGTACCAGCAAAGGTTAAAGGAAAGGTCTACAAGAGGGTAGTGAGACCACCTATGTTGTATGGTGTGAAGACAGTAGTACTGACCGAAAGACAAGAGGTGGAGATGGAGGTGGCAGAGTTTGAGATGCTGAGGTTTTCATTAGGGTTGACACAGAAGGACCAGATCAGGAACCAGTATATCAGAGGAACAGCTCAGGTTGGATGGTTTGGAGACAAAGCCAGAGAGACCAGACTGAGATGGTCTGGACATGTGTGGAGGAGAGATCCTGGTATACTGGGAGAAGGATGCTGAATATGGAGCTGCCAGGCTAGAGGAGAAGAGGAAGACCAGAGAGGAGGTTTATGATGTGGTGAGGGAGGACATGCAGGTGTCTGGTGAGACAGAGGAAGATGTAGAGGACAGGAAGAGATGGAGATGATGATCTGCTGTGGGGACCCCTAACAGGAGCAGTCAGAAATAAGTAGCAGCAATTGAAATTCAAATCATACAATTATTGTATAATTTATTTGTGAAATCAAGTTCAATTTGCATCCTTTTCAGTAATGAACAGTTGCATTTGTCATACTGATTGTGCGCCATTTTCCTACAGGCCCATCCTTTCTTTCGGCACATCAACTGGGAGGATTTGCTCGCCAGGAAGGTCGAGCCTCCCTTCAAGCCCTTTCTGGTGAGTAGGCCAGAGGTCATCTGAATTGGAAATGGCTACTACCAATTAAATTTAGGCCAAAATATGGTGTGAATGCCAAAAAAAGTGAAAAGTGGAAAATCATGAAATGTCTAAATGTAAAAGTTGCGGATAAAATTTGAAGGCAGGGTGAAGTGTTCCCAGACAAGTAGTGAAAGCACTGAATATTATTTTATTTATGACAGTGGGGTGGCCTTAGCTTACATTGTTTTTTTACGATATTGGTATTTAAGTTCCACTTTAAGAAGATCATTTTACAACAATTTTCTCTGAGCACACATAGCTTGGGGAATCTTTGAGGTATACCACCAGGTGACAAATAAAAGGATGAACCAACAGTGTCTTAGTAGGGTGTCGGTCCACCACAAGCCCCCAGAACAGCTTCAGTGCTCCTCGTCATTGTTTTTACAATTCCCAGAACGCCACTGAAGGGATGGAACACCACTCTTTAAAAGACATTCCCTCATTTGGTGGTTCAATGATGATGATGATGATGGTGATGGAGACCATTGTCCAACCCAAAGTCTCCCATAGATATTCAATTGGCTTGAGGTCATTTTCTTATTTATCAAACCATTCAGTGACCCCTCGTACCCTTCGGATGGTGGTATTGTCATCCAAGAAGAGACCACTCCTATATAGAAATATTTCATCATAGATAGTAAATCGTGTAATTTTTATATAGCACTTTTCTAGATCACTCAAAGTACTATAAATTTACCCGAGTAGGGGGATTAAGATTGGATGCCCTCCCTGATCCCCCGCGGTGGAATCAAACCAGCAACACTTGACTTTGAAGCACACAGTCTTGAATATCATAAGATAAAGTGATCACTCAGAATAACTTGATTTGTTGCTTACCTTTGCCTGTAAAGGGTTAAGTAGGCTATGCCAGGAAAATACCCCCAGAACTTATCGGAGCTCACGGACCCCCTCACTGTAGGGGTCAAGCATTCAGCTTTTCCCTTCAATCTGTCACCTGTCTATCTGTGGAATTAGAGAAATTAAAGTCATCACATTATTTAACATACTCCTCTCGCACCTGCCATCTCTTCTCATTTCCAAACATTTTCCTTTTCCTGCTCATCTCACTTCCTATTGTGTCCTCTTATCCCCGTTTCTGCAGCAATCCGCTGAGGATGTAAGTCAGTTTGACTCAAAGTTCACCAGTCAGACACCGGTAGACAGTCCAGATGATTCAACCCTCAGCGAGAGCGCCAATCAAGCCTTCCTGGTAATGTTTCCCAGTGCACCCACCCCTCCCATTTCCCCACCAGTAAAAATATCCTGCTGTGTTGTCTTGATGCATGCTCAATAATCCAGGTAGGGAAATCACAAAAAGAGGTGAATCTGTTCAACTGGATCAGAAGTTTATTCTTAATAAACTTCTGATCCAGTTGAACAGATTCACCTCTTTTTGTGATCCTTCTGGGTTCTTTTCCTGTCAAGGCTTGAGAAAATCACAAATATTTCCCATGGGTGATTTCTTTTGGGAGACATTTTGTATTTGTACCTTTCAACACCTGAAACAAAAAGGGGAAATTTTATTTTTGGATTATAGAAACCAGAAAAGGATTTTAAAAAATAATGCACTTTTCTGTATGTAAGTCAACACTTTCTAAAACTTGGTGTCCCCTATTATGCCCTTAATGACGGGGACACGTAGTTAAAACAGGGTTCAAATTCCATCATGTTCAGCACATGCCTAGGAAAATATTCAGTTTCCCAACTTCACTTACAGGAAATGTCTATTTTGATTCAGATGTGTTTTTTAGCTGTTTATAAACGTTTGAGTTCATCAGCATGGAAACCAACAGAGGTCAAGTATCAATATTCAATTATCAGAGTAAAGGCCAAACTTTGGTTTACCATTATTATGACGGTGAATTGATGGCAGCTGACTCTGCTCTTAACCAAACTCATCATTCTTGATCTGAGTGCAGCCTTTGATACCATCTCGTATAACATCATCCTACAGATATTAGCTTCCTTTGAAATCATAAGGACCTCAAGCCTGCTCTAGATCATATTTGTCCGGCCACTGTTTATCCAACTTCACATATTCTAACATATTCAGTTCTTTCCTGTTATTATAAGTGTACCCTAGGGTTCTCCGATTAATTATTTGTACCCCCAAAAACTAAAAGAAAAATCTTAACACGTCTCTAAATCCCTGTCTCCTTCCACCCTGTAGGGTTTCACATACGTTGCTCCCTCGGTCCTGGAAAACATCAAAGAGAAGTTCTCCTTCGAGCCGAAAATCCGCTCACCTCGACGGTTTGTGGGCAGCCCGAGAACACCCCTCAGGTACGTCAGGCCTTCCTCCAACAGGCTTCCAGAGACAGATCTATTTGTGATTCAATTGGTTTTCACTTTTGAGACCAGTGACGGTTAAACCTCTGGTGTCTTTCATACTGGTGGGCTCCAGCACATTTTCTCATTTTCAGACTCCACCACACTGTCTCTTTATTTATTAATTATTTTGAATTTTTAACCCCAAATGGCTTTTTAACAGCCCAAGTTGACCGGAAATGAAAAGATCTTAGTCTGCATCACACAGGTTTATGAATAAGTCAAATTTTCTTTGGGTGTTGAGAATATAGAACAAAAAAGTCAGGGGCATGTGACATTTTAAAGATTGGAAATAAATCTGCCACACCGTTGCAGCTTTTGTACCAAAACTGACCTGACATGTTAACAAACCCCAGTCGGACACATTTTCTAAGATGCCTCCCTTTTAATTTTTAAAAAAATCCTGCAGCCCAGTAAAGTACTCAGGGGTGGAGTGCTGGCCCCGTAGCCCCCTCCTTCCCAGCGGAGGAGCCGGTCCTCAGTCTCCACCAGAGCAGGCCATGGAGCTTTCCACCCCTGAGCAGATGGATGTGACGGTGAGCTCAGAGGCCTCAGCCCCCCTGCCCATCCGCCAGCCTGTCGGAGCCAACCTAGCTCAGATGAAGCAACAAACCTACCCAAACATGGCCAAGCGGCCGGAGCATCTACGTATGAACCTATGACCCACCACACAACTTTAGTTGGGTTTTTTTTTGTTTTTGTTTTTTGAATTTTTCTCTCTTGATATTACTCTTTTCTTTTAAGGACGGGGTAAAAAAGCAACAAAAAAAGACATGCTAGAGACAAAATGGAAATATGAATTGCACATCAACGCCCACACACATGCCGTCACTACCTGGAATTTTGGGTTGCTACGACCCCAGTGAGCTACAGTAAAAGTTCAGCTGACTAAAGCATCACCTCTCCTCCTTTTCCACCTCAGGTCTCCTTTGACCTCTGGTCTTTGACCCCCATTTAGCAGAACTGGACTTAATAGGGATAGACATCTTCTGGGAATAACAGTCTTTTGTATGACTGTGTCATACCATGGGATGAAATGAGATAATTTATCACACAGTATGCATCTTATTAGTGAAACACTAAAATGCAGTCAAGTCAGTTGTGCTGTACCAGACTTCATGCAAAGTGCTTTTTGTAAGTTTGAATGAACGCTGATGAGGAATCGCTTCCATTTAATGGTTGGGAGATTTTGACAGCACTTCTTTCGGGGGGGGGGGGGGGGTAAGAAAAAAAAATGCTTCCAAGCTCTGAACAATCTGAATTATTACCTTTAAAGGAAAACAAACCTGATTGAGAGCGGCTTTGATAAGCAGAGGTTCTGATGTCCAACTCAGCTTTGTGTCTTTGGATGTCTAACAAGGCGGATGCATCAGCTATGCTATAAATCAATTATGGATCAATGAGAGCTTCAATAAAAACAAAAAACGTTCACTTTTTACATTCTCCTAGTAACAGTGTCGTAGATGACTTATTGATTACCGACTCATTTGATGAACAGGCTGCGTTGCCGTCCTCCGCTCTCCACTCATGCAACAGCCAGTGGATCAGTTGAAGCAAAACTACACATCATTGTGCCAAATGAGCTGTCGAAGCTAACGGGTGTGACTCGCCAGTTCACGCCAACCCAAACCAGGGTCACTCAGTGATTTGACCTCCCTTAAGCCTCAGGGGGCTTTGTTTGAATGAGGGCAACATGGCATGCTGTATCGTATTTCTCAGCAGCAGTGAGATGTCACATTCTCCCCGACACTGGAGCGACTGAATAGGAGGTCATCTGAGAATGTGGATCAGACTCTGAGCTGCTTGTCCGTGATCAAATCCTACGACAAAAGGAATCCTTCCTGCTGCCAAATAAAACTTACCCATAGCCAATGTGATCAGAAGACTGAACCCTTTCTGGACTTCTTACCCAGCAGGGGAATTTTGGAGTTCCCTGAAGTCAGGAAAATAAATGACCCAAAGTGTGCTAGAAGAGAATAGAACGGTTTCATTTGACACATGACTAAGGGTAGTGGCATTTGTTTCCTGCATCTTGACCCATCCCATTGTATAGGAGCAGTGAGGGCAACTACCGCCACAGCACCCCGGGAGCAGTTTGGGGTTCGGTGTCTCGCTCGAGGACAACTCGACATGCTTTCAGCAGGGGCCAGGGATCAAGCCGTCAGTCTCCAATAACTTAACAGCGCCACCTACCGAGCTATACTGCTGTCAACTCTTGCATATGAGATCAGAGCTGGGCAATGATTTAAAATGCTCCTTTATTGTTGTTTGATTTAAGGTATTTTATCAGGCGGAAACCCTGTATGGTGATGACTCCATACAGGGTTTTGCTGTCTAAATTCATGTGAGAGAATCTATTATCGAAAATGTCTCAACAAATGAGGTCCACAATATTTGAAGGATACTTGATATCTACACACAGTGACCAAATAAAACTTTATTCGGTACCCTATTGGAGCACTTTTGGCCATGATGAAAGCTGCTGCACTTCACGCCAGTGATTCAACGAGGGTCCCGCAGCATCCCGGTGTTAAAGCTGACCGAGCATCGTGATGTTCACCGTTATCCCGTGGATCACGGACGATCCAAAGCCATCTGAGAAATATCTCTTCAGACTCAACAATCCAAGCTGCCAAAATGGGTTGAATCAGGTCATCCGAATGTTAGATTTAACAAAAAACAGACAAACATGACGTTTCAACATTCATCTGAAAGTCAATTGTTCTGCCTAAATTGATGCGAGTGCCCTAGTTCACATCTCTGTCCCTTACCGGGGACTCGAGTACCTCACCTTCTTGACTCCGAACTGAAGATGACATTCAGATGAATGTCCAAATGTCCTGATTGTTTTTTAAAATCTATATTCAGATGACCCCATTCAAGCTATTTTGACCTCAAAGCCACCTGACTTGTTTCATGTATCTACGACCAAAGGCCGGCTCGTACGTGGCACACGTCTTGACGAGCTGTTTCATATTATGCTCCATTCATTTGACACCTTTGAGGTTGTTGCTTTAGTAAAGCTCAGCCGTCCTGTGTTGGCAGTACCCAACCACACCCTCCTGGCACCCATGATCAGGCCTTTCTCAGAGGTATGATCCCAGTAAGATAAAACTTTAAGCCTATTCTTAGTAGTCAGTCAGTGTGGTGGTGGAGTTGCTCTTGGTGCATCCGTTTAATGTAAGGACAAATGCAAAGTGGAAAGTCTACGTCTGCAGGGCCAGGGTTTTGATCTTTATGGTCACTGAATGTAGTTTTGGCTCGGTATTGTATGTTGTATTACCAAACGGTCCTACTTGATGTCCTCCGTTTGATTTCCATGTTTTCTTTATTCTTTTTTTTTTTTTGCATATACGGATGAGCCAAATCCTAGAGGCCGCAGTAGCTCAGTTGTAGAATGCACCTCTCAAGAACGGACAAGCCAGAAGCAGCAAGCTTGAACCCACCATGGGGTGTCAGTAAGAGCATCTGGACTGAATCCCCTAAACTCCATCTGCGTTCATGCCCACCCTCACAACATGGGGAGTAATGACGCGTAAACCAGTCCTCTACACTGACCAGCAGCATAGCTCAATGGTTACAGTGGTTGTTTGGCAATCAGAAGGTTGCAGGTTTGATCCCCAGTCCAGCAGAAAGCACGTCGGGGTGCACTTGATCAAGACTCTGAACCCCTAACTGCTCCCCGAGGGCCACATGGTGGCTGCTCACTGCTTCTGTACAGTAAGATGGGTTAAATGCAGAGTATTGCAAATTTGCCCTTGCAGGATGATGAGGGGACAATTATTGTGAAAATGAACACTCATGGGTGAGTTGAAGGACATTGATCTTCTCGAGAGAAGGGCACGTGTCAAGGTCCAGATAGACTATCCAGTCTGATGTAGGATAAATGGGCGGGGCCTAACTGTTATGGCCAGATGACTGGCTCAGAACATTTCTGAAGCTGCCTGGCTTGTGGGGTGAGCCCAGTCAGCAGTGACGAGAACCTAATGACTGAGAAGGGACAAACCAGTTTTGGGGGATAAAGGCTCAGCGATGTGCAACTAAGGCTGTCCCATCTGCTCCGAGCTGACCGGTCTGTTGTGGCTCAGGTCCAAACCCTGTTTTATGATGGTTGTAAGAGGAATGTGTCACAGCACAGTGCTTTAACCCCTGCTGTGTATGGGTCTGCGTAGCCACAGGCCGATCCGAATGCCCGTAATGACCCCTGTCCATTATCAAAAGTTCCTACGATGGGCATGCTAACGTTTGAACTGGACCTTGGAGAAGTGGAAGAGGTTCGGGTTATGTGGGTGGCCATCTACATGTGTAGCGTTGACCCCGGGCCAAGAGATGTACTGTGGGGTCACCAGCCAGTGGAGGCAGTTTGAGGCTTCAGGCAATGTTTTGGGCAGGAAAACACAGGTCTGGCCATTCACGCAGACATTCTTTTAGACCCGGTACACCCCATTCGTGGCAAAAGTAACCTTCCCTAAGCCAGTGATACCAAAATTACAATTTATTTTATTTAATAACACACATTGATCGGTGGTATCAGAGGCTGCACCCAGGTCAAGCAGAAGAAGCACAGAAGTAGTTCAGAGTCCACCGCATGGCGAAGATTATTCACCACTCTTGTCAACTGGAGTAAAGCAACAGGTGCTGAGAGCAGATTGTACACGTTCATGTCGATGGTTTTCTTCTATGTGGGCTGAAAGTTGTTGATGTACAACTCTAGCACTTTGAAAAGAATGGAAGGTTAGAGACCGGGCAATAGTCATTAAGAGAGCCTGGGTCGGGGTGCGGTTTCTCCAGTAGAGGTTTTGCCACAGCTGTCTTAAAACTACTGGGAGCAGTTCCAGCAGTAAGTGATAAATGTATGTATAGCACTGTAGGGCTTTAAACAGTGTTGCTGGTAAAGGGTCAAACGGGCAAGTGGATAGTTTAGAACAGCTGTTCTCAACTAGTGGGCCACATCCACTCTGCAGGGGACCATCTAGTGGAGCATGGAGGTAGTGGCACTGCCAAATGGTGAGATTAAAAAAAAATGTAATAAAAAAAGTTAGTTATGTCTAAATGTGCTCAACAATTGACATGAAAAATTGTAATGCATAAATTCAATGGTTAGTTACATTTGTACATCACCATGCCCGTCACGACACATCATCAGAGACGAAACCAATAACCCACCAACAGTCTGCATTTGTTTTATTTCATGTGAGAGATTTAAAAAAAAATCAATATTATATCCTAGGAATGTCATTATAAAAGTTCATCAGAACATTATACATACAAGCTGCATGAGAATTTACACCTTTCAATATACAGTCAACAACAAAATCCACATCTGCTTCCAATCTTTTTTTAAGGGGTCCTGACATGACATAATAACAAGGTTAAAATAAATACCCTACTACTAAATGGTCTTTCAAAAGGGCCAAGGCATTAAGTTTTAAACCAGCACTATCTGAACCGTCATAACACAAATGGCCAAGTTAAAGGATATAACGGCAATCAAAGGTCCGTTTTACATGTCACAATTACTCCCACTGCTGTAGGGGTGGGACTTAAATGGAGCTTAGGGGATTAAGGCCGGATGCCCTTCCCCACGATGGACTTGAACCTGCTGCCTCTGGGTCATCAGTTCCCAAGGCACATGTGCTCTACCCACTGAGCTATCGCGGTTCCCCCTATGTAGCCAATCCAGTTATAACATTTTCATGTGGAATAAACAAAACCCATCACCAAATCCATGCTGTGGGCCCACTAAAGATTGAAGAGTGAAAAAGCTTTACAAGCTTAACTCGACTAATATGAGACCGAGGTACATCGGATGGAGCCTCAGTGATGTGTTGCTGAATAATAAATGCCATCAATACATCATTTGACCGTTAATCTGGATCTCATTGCGGCATCACAAAAAGGGAAAATACAAAAATGATCAGTTTGATTGTTATCTGAACATTTTTTATGACAAACCCTCAACTTTACAGAAACAGACGCCATCTTAGACCCCAAGTGTGTGATCATTTCATTGACAGTTGTCATTTCGAGGCTGATTTCAAAGAAAACACAAGTCAGCTCTTTAAACCCACATGTTATAGACCCTACATTTACCAAGTGCTTCAAAAAACATCCAATCTCAGATCTTTTGCAGGTAACCAGAGTAGCTTTTGGTGTAGGTGGGAGCTCATTAATCCCCAAATTAACCAGCCACATTCAACTTTCACTATTTCATTTAACCACCTAGATTATCAGATGACAGCAGAACGGTTGATTAAATGTCATAGTGGTTGGTAAGGATAAACCTAATAGTCATGACTAAAACTGAGTTATGCTAAACTGGTGCAACTTTTCCACACAAGTGGGACCAGTTAAGCAATATGAGACCAGTAAAATAACTGACAAGATTAATAAACATAAGTGTTAACTCATTGACTATGCACTTATATATTTAAATTGAAGCCCAACCAATATACTGTTCCAGACTATCGGCCAACCCTGGCACTAGACAGGCATCTGTATTTTTTTTTAAAAAAGGGAACAATTTAACCACGAAACTGTTACTTAACAATATATGGCCAAATTAGTATAACTCATCAATGAGGGAGCCCGGTCCCTCTATCTTATAACACAGAACAGATATTAACTAGAAAACTGGGCTACAGCATGTAGAAATAAAGCCTGCGTGAATTCTGCTCTCGATTTTGGTCAAGGGATAGAAACAACACTAGAAGGCAGCACACACACACACACACACACACACACACACACACACACTGGGTAGTTCTGTGCTCTAGTTGCCAACATGATAACCAAAAATGATCCACAACAAAAATCATGTACTGCACAGGTCCAAGAGTGACCTGTTGAAGACATTAGTATCCCTACAGTTGAAAAGTATAATTGCCATTATCCTGGAATCTACAGTAATACTATTCCAAATAACTCGTAACAGATAAAACCTATTACAGTTAAAGTGAAGATGAAGACTTGACAAAAGGTTTCCGGAAGTTTTCCAACACAATTCCTGTCAAAACAATGTGATCTTTCTCTAAAGCAGTACAACTATACTATGAAGCAACATGTATCACTTACCTGGTTTCTTACAAGCCCGACATGTTACGTTTGGGTGAGAGCACTTTCATAAGTGTGAATCTCATAAATGTTTGATATGTATTTATACTGGTTGAATTTAATGGGTATGCCTTAACCTCAGATTGTGTTTTAAAATATTCGTACGAGACTGTGCAATATGAGACTATTCTCATATTATTATATGTTAAAAAAACAACTCAAAGGAAAACCTAAGTACTCATGTTACTTTGAGTAAACAATACTATTGATTACTACTTGCACAGGAAGTTTACATTAATTCACTGATACAATAAAACATTCTTCCCAACCTTGGTTATGCGACTAACTTATAATAGATGGCAGATGCGGTTGTGAGTGCTGTTGCTGAATCACCTCTCAAAGACTGGAGCCTTTAAATCAAAGAACAAGGCACAGATAACTTGAGGAAATAGAATCAAAGCTTCGGTTCAGACCACAGTAACAGTGTATGTAATTAATTCATATCCACTTGAAATATTCTCTTGTGACGTTCACCGTTTTTTACAGCCATATGTTGTAAAAAGTTTAAATAATGCAAAGAATTATTTGAAAATACTATGCCACTTGTGTCTGGTTTGTTCAGACTGTTTCTAATAGCATGGAATAGTTTGAGATGAAACACAAAAAGAAACAGCAACTTCCAAATGTCAAAAATAAATGTAGTGAAGACTGAATGGTTCTTTATATATATATATCAAAAGGTACAATGTCCACATGATATATATTATGAGAGGAGTTTTAAGGCTCTACTTCCACAAAAAGGGGAACGCAGGTATTTCTTTACTAATGTTCCATGTTGCTGAAAGTATGCGTGTGAACCCCAGTTCTCAGCTCCCACATTTGGGAGTGAGAGAGAAGAACCAAACTTGACATAATGGCCAACACTTAAGCCATTTGGGGGCAATATTTGCAGTGGTGCGCCAACGGCAGTTTGTGTTACCAATGATAGAACGTTATCATTGGTTGGTCTGACACCTCCAGGCAGTTGGGCCTTCGTCCTGTAGCCTCTTCATCTTCTTTCCAAGCCAAACCCACCAGGCTAAGCCAATCAGAACACATACGATGGACTCCACATAGTACCCATCCAATGATGTCACGCAGACGCCACCCCCTTTAGCACACAGCTGAAGGAAACAAAAGGAGTCATACTAATTAGGTTAGAATTAATTGGCAAGATATATGTACACATCCATTGGCTCTTTCACCCCCCCCACCCCCACACACATTAACTTTCTTTCATTCTCACCCCAGCATCTTCTGGGGAGTCACAGCTCTGTCCGACAGCCCCCTGGCATTCCTTGGTGGTGAGTGGATCCACCATCCACAGGGCAACAGTGGATGGCCAGTTGCCTCCAAGGTTAGTAACTGTGTTAAGAAGGGTCATGTATGTGCCCCCTATTAACGGGTCACTCACTTTGGCATGGAAAGCCATGCAGGCCACATACATGCTGTACAGTGCTACCTGTGGATGAGAAAGAGGAAATGTGTATGTATGCGTTTGTGTCCAGTAAAAATAATGTGATCACCGTTCAACCTATACAGGAACAGGATAATGATGAGAACAAGCTTAGAAAAGGAAGAATGAAACGTGTCTCCAAAAGCATGAACTCCTGAAATAATGGAGGGGAATCTGATCTCAGATATTTCCCAGATGTACGGTGACATCTAGAGGCTATGACAGAAAATGTATGACGCCATGGGTGATCTCAACAAGGTTGACCCTTATGCTCCTCGGCTGGATTGTTGTGGTAATTCAGATATGAACTCAATTTGAATTTACCACTCAGCGAGCCAGCCTCACTTTTTGCAAATATCTTTACAATGAAGTGAAGTCATATAAAAAAGTCATGGGGAAACGTCACACTAAAAGGGAGGGGGAAAAAACGTGTAAGAGAGAACTCGAACCTGGTGTAGTGCGTAGCTAAGCAACACAATAGCATAGTAGTAAACAGGGAAGCCCCCATCCTGTTTCAAGCTGGGGGTCCACCACACCAACAAGGCATACTCCAGCCCTATCAACAACCTGCAAACACAGAATGAGACACCCCCTTAAAGACACACTCTATGGCAACACACACTGGACCAGTTCACGCAAGTCAAAGACCCTGCTTGTCATTTCAGTGTGTGTGTGTGTGTATATTAAAAAAAAATGAATTGTGTTTTTTAAAAAAAAACATCAACCCTTGATCCAAAAGATTTACTTATTGCGCTGCAACTTTTCAGGAAACCCGTATTCCCTGGGATCGATGCTCAAACAATGCGAAAAAAAGGTTTCACAGAGTAGGGTTAAATGCAACAACTTTAATTTTGATGGGACTTCCCTCAAGTCATCAATAATAATAATAAAAATAATATTTTCCCATATCAGCCCCACAAGGGGAAATTTTCTGTTCTACGCATTTAACCCATCCTATTGTATAGGAGCAGTGAGCAGCTGCCATGTGGTCCTCAGGGAGCAGTTAGGGGTTCAGAGTCTTGCTCAAGAACACCTTGACACGCTTTCTGCAGGACCAGGAATCAAACCTGCAACCTTCCAATTGCCAGAGACCCCTCTACCCACTGAGCTATGCCATCTCAAGCAAGACTCCCACCCAGCTTCTGCAACAGCATGTGTGCTGGCCTTTTAAGTTAAACACACTCCAAACACATATAGAGAGATGTGCACACAGAGCACTGTTTCCATCTAAAAGCACAAAAATAATACACATACTTACTCAAAGCAATATACTCGATCCATTAAAATGTGAAAATTTTCAAATCAACCAGTACACATCACATAAAGTTGAATCAGTTTGTCTGGACATGTTTGAGAAAAACTTTTCATCACTCATCAAAGTGGCCTTTTCAGTCTCAACTGACTGCAGGTATCCCCACACTTATAGACAAAAATAAATGGTAAATAGACTGTTCTAATATAGCATTTTTCTAGGCTAACGACATGAGATTGGATCCGATTGTTTATTATACGAGGTCCATTTCATGCGTCACGATTAGTTCCTATGTTATGGGGATGGATGGAAACTTAGGTAGAGCTTAGGGGGATTAAGGCGGGATGTCCTTCCAGACCCATAGTAGGTTTGAAACTGCAGTCTCTGGCTCATCAGTCCCTGAAGCACGTGCTCTACCACTGAGCTACCGTGGAGCCCTGATCCTTTATTACATAACCGAAAACAACTATTGGTTTCATGGGCAAACTGAAGTGACCATTAACTAGAGTTACAATGGCATATGTACTATTCAGAGATGACTGAAGGATAGCTGCAATCACAGCATTATAAGATATACTCTTAGCCCCCCACCCCCACCAGTTCAGGGATGGTCATTCCATCTTCACACAGGCCCTCCGACCAGCATTCTTCAATGTCAAGAATGTCCTCATTCTTATCATTGAAAGAGTGCCCACTAGCCTCAATAATGTGCTGTTGTATTGTATTCAATGTAATAGAGATTTAATATAATAATAATATATTATTATTATTATTATTAATAATATTAATATTAT
>OMLC01006863.1:4706-16856 GCA_900302585.1 Regalecus glesne | reverse complement strand
AGAATGAGAAAGAGTCATAAGTGGGACTACGTGGATTTTAATGCTGTATTATTCTACTTATTAAAAATCACCAAAAAACAGATGAATCGGTTCGACTGAAACTCGGAAGTTATTCAAAAAAAATACTTATCAAAATGTTTGGCTATGATGTGTGCCTTTGTGTGCTATCGTGCTGTTTTGTATCGTTCTCTGTTGGTTTGATAAAATCCATAATAACTAAATGTTTCCCAATAAAAGCTTTGCACTGAGATCACATGTACTGTAGAAGATGAATAGCTGTGTGCCATGGCACTAGAATAGTTATGTGCATGTGGCTGTGAGTCATGCACGTGCATGTCGTTTAGCAGGGCCTTCACAGGGTCTCACCCCCCTGTGAAGGCCCTGCTCCTATGACATTCCCAACTGGAGTTCCTGATCAGGTTGGAGCTCCGGTGTCGTCTCTTGCAGCTACCATGATATCTATGTCCTCCATGTAATTACAATGCTGGGACCTGCCCTTCCATTTAATAACAAAGACTCAACACTTCAGCAAGCACATTTTGCCATTTCAATAAAATTGCTCCTAGCTGTTGTCATCAGCCTCCTTTCATGCAAGCTGAATCACACGACACTTTTTCATTTGTGACACCGTATTTGCACAGCAGTATTTGAGGGTTTATTTTCAGGTTGCGTTGTGAAAGGCTGGCTTTATAGCTCCTTTTTTTGGGTACCTGATGCTCTCTAAATCCCCAGCACAGTACAGCGCTGCTGTCACTGTGACAAGCCTTGGGTTGACAAAGCAATTTTCTGGTGTTGAGCTCTGGATAAAGCTCTTAGGCATGCGATCATCCTGAATCAGTGCAATGCATCCCTGAAAGTGATACAAGGTGAACTTTGAGGAGATGATGCACAGCCTTGACCGCCACCAAACCTTGTCAGGACATGTGCTTCTGTTAATAGCTGCATCCGTCTAATGCCTCGGATTCACATATTATAAACATTTTCCTGAAAATAGTCCATACATTTCTGATCTCTCCAGAGACCTGAAGTCTCAATACCTGTGCAGCCACACAAGAGATGTAAATCAGGGTGCTCACAAAGAACCCTAATCTACATCTCTGTTCCTTTTAAAAATGAGCTGGGTGGGTCACAAACTGGAATGAGAGCTGACAAAGACATGAAAGGTACACTTGTTTTGTTTTAAATATATGTCCAGATGACCTGATTGAACTATTTTGACCTTCAGAGTTTAATCGTGTTTCTTTATCAGACACTCTAGCGCCCTCTGCTGGATTTTTTAAAAATATTTTTCTAGTTCCATTCATCCAAGGCCATAAATTGACTCCTGCTGGTTTACAGTGAGTTTATGCTACATGTCTATCTGTGTTCATTTAGAGTGGATAATCTGAAGACATCCATGTTCCTTGGTCACGGTAGCAGCCCTGGTGAAATGAGAAAATCTGGTTATCACCTAGTGGACAGGGTCACCATAGTTCCTTTTCACTGCATAAAATAGAGTTATTCATCTGTAGTATCCTGACTGGATCCCCGACCAGATGAATGGACCAAATGACCATGGGTGAATGGGAGCTCTAGGAGTATTGGGCATGCTATATATATACACTAACACGATACCATGTGGAGCTCAAATGATCCATTTTAGAGTTCAAAGTCCCAACCTCTGAAGCTGCTGCGGCTGCTGCTGCTGTAGTGAGACTAACTAGTCTCCACTAATGTGGGGTTAAGAGCTA
Source organism: Regalecus glesne (assembly GCA_900302585.1). Taxonomy (NCBI): domain Eukaryota; kingdom Metazoa; phylum Chordata; class Actinopteri; order Lampriformes; family Regalecidae; genus Regalecus; species Regalecus glesne. Next base: position 15,126 of record OMLC01006863.1, on the reverse strand, counting down.
TGGCAGCTATGTGAGGTTAGCTAAAAAGGTGGATAAGCTACACGATGTTCCGTCAGTGGTCATAATTAGGCAAATGGCCACCAATGAGCAAATTTTCAGAAAACTATTAATTTATGCATTTTCCAATTTAGATAAATTATTCTGAATGAGTTACATTGGTCTGATACTATTCATGTGGATGTATTTGATTGGTTTATGTCAGGAAGTTTTGTACCAGTAGGTTGGTAAACTATAGTCTCCAAATAACTTGATTGGTAAATAGAGTTTAGGTGTTTACCCTCCAATACACCAATAGATGTGAGGTCCACACAAAGGGCTGATTGGGGTAAACACCCCAATAATGTGGGTGTTTAGAACACACTATGAACTTCTATAGGAGGCCTAACTAACATGGTGGATGAGGATGTGAGTTCTAACATGGTTGCCCTGGTTCCAGTGTTTGTTGTTCCAACAGTCCATTTTGGCCTGTATTTGACCAACTCAATCAATCACTGTAAAAAAAGAAAGCTGGTCGGTGCATCATGAGCCCCTCCTCCCCTCCTGTCCATGACTGGAGGGGAGGGTTGCAGTTCAGTGAGCTGAGGATTACATCCCTGCTTTTTGAGGAGGATGTCCTGATGGCACCATTGGTATGTGACCTTCAACACTCACTGGATCAATTCACAACAGTGTGAAGCGGCTGGGATGAGGATCAGCACCTCTAAAATGAGGGCATGGGTCTCAGCAGGAGGCCGGTGGATTGTCCACTCTGATGTGGGAATGAGTCCTTACCCCACGTGAGGGAGTTCAAGTATCTCGGGGTCTTTTTCTCAAGTGAGGGGACCAAGGAACACGAGTTGGGCTGGAGAATCAGAGCTGCTTGAGGGGTATTCTGCTTGGTTTACTGAAATGTTGTGATGAAAAGAGAGCTGTGCCAGAAGGCAAAGCTCTTAATCTGCCAGGGCCTACTCTCACCTATGATGATGAAGGATGGGTCGTGACCAAAAGAACGAGATCACGGATACAAGCAGCCGGAATGGGTTTTCTCAGGAGGGTGTCTGGCGTCTACCTCAGAGACAGGGTGAGAAGTTCAGTCATCCGTGAGGGACTGGGAGTAGTGTCTCTGCTCCTTTATGTAGAAAGGAGCCAGTTGAAGTGATTTGGGCATCTAGTAAGGACGCCACCTGGTCACCTCCCTAGTGAGGTGCTCCAGGCACGTCCAGATGGGAGGAGGCCTCAGGGCAGACTGAGGTCCAGGTGGAGGGGTTATATCTCCACACTGCCCTGGGAACGCCTCAGGATCACCCAGACAGAGCTGGTTGATGTGGACAGGGAATAGAAGATTGGGGTCCCCTGCTGGAACTGCGACCTCCAGGACCTGACTTCGGGTAAGCAGTTGACAATGGATGGATGAATTGCAACAATAATGTAATCCACAAAAATCTGTAAACAGTTGAGCACGGTGCGATCTGCAGTCAGGATTAACAAAAGATCCTGATAGTATGCAAACACCCACAGCAGTTAATAACATATATTGTAGTGGACTGAGAATATCCACAAAACTTTATATTGTTAAGGTCATTTCAAAATTCAAAACTTTATTGACATTGTGCAAGCAAAACTAAATTGCAAATGTGTCATTCTCAAATGGCTCAAAAAAGACAGAAGAGACAGAAAAAGACAGATAAAATAAGGTTTCCCTTTATAAGTCCCACAGGGGCACATTTGTGGTGTTGCATCAGCAAAATGGAAAGCCAAAAACTAGAGGCACACAATCTAAACAGCCATTAAGGATATAGAAGGAATTTAAACAAGAATTATTAAAAAAATATAACCAGTATATAAAGTATGAACAGAAAATAGATAAGAAATATAAGATATTAGCAATTCTAAAAACAGACTAAACAATGAATACAAAATATAAGCAATATACAGCATCTCTTGAAACAAACATTTCATCACTCATACAGATGAGGTCTGAGATGAATACAGGTATCCCCATTGGCCCTTTCCCTACAGACCAGAGAATATAAACTAGTTACCAATAAAATATAATAAAACCCACAAGGTGCCAAACATCATCAGCAAAAATGCTGTAAGGCTGCAGTGGACATGATTAAGTGGCTTACTTACGGTGCCATGTGAGTCAATATTGCAAATATTTCAATATGATATTCAACATTTAACATCAGTGATGATATATTAGATCGCAATGGCCATTTCAACCTCTTAGTCATAGATCCTAGTCCCTGTTGTGTGGTAACACTAAATTAAACCGATAAAAACAGAACAATATTTCTTATCTTTTATTACAGAGCTGGACAAAATACTCTCTATTCCGCATGGTGACACACTCTTTCTTTGTGTCACTCTATCCTTTATTTAATCCATAGCTGCTCTCTAGTGGTGAGATTCAAGACACCGCTGTTCCCCCTTCTGTTTCCCCCCTGTGGAAGACAACAGTGATATAGTCCATCAAGAGCACCGGGTTGTGGAGTGCAGCGTTGCGTGGTATGCTTATAGAAAGTCCTGAGAGAAATCCTTCCATCCCTTACCTACCAGTGAAGCAGACTGAAGGGTGTCCTTCAGACTGATTGAAGTGCTCCACCTCTTGATTTCCCCTGCGATACTTCAGAGATGAAATGCTGCATATAACCGTTCTCTTCTCTTGTCTTTTCTCGCTCTGAATGATGTCTTCTTCTTTCTCTTTTTCTGTATATGTGACCTGGGAGGAGCCTGGGAGACTCATGCTGGGTGGCCCTCTTGGCTCACCATGTTGGGTTAGGCCCATAACACCCGCTTCGTTGGTCACTGGTGTGACCTCTTCAAAGGTCATCATCCATCAATCTGTCTGTCCATCATCAGCCACTTGTTGAGGGTTGGATCACAGGGTCATGCAGGAGCCTATCCCAGTACTCAGTTAGTGAAGGGCAGGGAAGCACTCTGGACGGGCCATCATTCCATCTCAGGGCTTGAACAGTTGGGGGTTTGGTGTTTTGCTCAAGGATGTGCGACACATTCTTTATATGATGAAAATTACCCTAGTAGTTAAGTGCAAATTTTTAATCAAATGTTTAATTTGTAGTAAAGGGCGATGCAAATAAAATTGACTTGACTTGAGTTGCAAGGAGAAGCCTTTGTCAAGTAACTGAATAGAAAAATAAATCACATGGTGGTGTTTGACTTTATTTTGTTTCTAAGATGAATGCTGTTTGGATTCAGTTGAAATAGGCCAACATCTGATCTGGACTTTATGAAACATTTATTTTTGGGGTAGGAGTCCCGGTTAACCCCCCCCACACACACACACACCCTCTCCTTCGACTACACCCATGTAGAGACCAACCTCATCTAATCTAATGGTTTGGGAGGAGGGGGGACAGGCCGTAGCATAAGGCTAGCTTATCAGACAGCACAGAGAGAAAACGTTCTTACAGGCTCTTCATTATTCAAGAAGGCATGAAGAGTCCTGTTACCAGGGGTGGAGTTTGTATCCGGACAGCAGTGGGGCCACATTGGATGGAGAGACTGAAGGAGTGGATTTGGAGCAAGTGCACGCTGAGGGTACCACTCAAGAAACAAGATGGAGTGAACCCCCCCTCTCCCCCGAAAAAATAAAAATAAACGACGCATCTTGAGGTATTTATCGTTCATTTGTCTTTGCTGAATAATTGTCTTTTCGTAGTGGGAGTTTAACGTGACAAAGGCAGAAGGGGTTAAGATTCATGATGTTTTTTTCCCTATACGCGTTTCCTCTCAACGGGCTTTCCTCATTCGCGGTATACTTTACCATCAAGACATACTTTTACAACCGAGATGTTGTCGAGGGAGGTTCAAGCGTCTTTGCTTAGTCCGCGGTTAATGGTTATTGATGACTTTGTGAATTGTTTTAAGTAAGTTTGATTGTTTAATTCAAAATATAATGAAGTTGCTTCTTGCTACTGTTTCTCCTGCTGGATATCTAGTTCAGCGTTGACGCAAATACCTTTTCGATTCAAGCGCTTTTTAGTGTTAAATGGTTGTTTTTTTAGTTCTGTTGAGATAAAAGAATGTACACGTAAAGTTAATTTCGTGGCTTTTCTTCCCGAATGTCTCACTTTACAGCTTCACCTTAAGTCAGCGTGTGGATCAGAATACACATAAAACTTTGTCAAACGTACAACGGATCTATATTGATGTGACACTCGTCACGGTGATGTCCGTTGTTAATAAGCTAAGTAACTTTGAGAACTGACTGCTTAGATCCTAATTTTTGTAGTCAATGTCTATGAAAACTCTTTACAGTTCATCTGTTACCCACCAAGCCCTCTTTTTCTAACCTTTTGTTAACCCCAATGTCAAACAAGGACACCCAGGGTTAACCGTTATTAGACGTGTAGCTACAAGCACTAGCTAGTGGTTAGTAACGGATGAAACGTTAGTATACTGGTTAGTCCTCTAGTTAGTGTATGTTCTAGTTGTCAAGGTGTCTGGCTCTTCTTACACCTGGCCATGTGGATGGCCACAGAAAGAACAAGGCACAGAGGGTAAATAATTCATAAATTTTCCTCTATAAATCTTGAAAGACTGATCTCAAATGGCGTAACCCAGTGAGAGCAAAAAGCAAACAAACAATCGGTGCCAAACCTTTAAGAGAAATGGATGCTGGAAGGTTTCCAAGTCCGGATTCCTTTTACAGTGATGTAACAAGACACAATGCCCTACTTTTTAATCTTACTTCTGAGCATAATTTACCATTCAGTCATTAACTTGAACAATTACACTGTGTCTCTTTTAGGTGTCCGTTCAGCTTTGTAGTTAAAAGAGGACCTCTAAGTCTCCAGTCAGTCTGGAGAGGCCGCTGCTAGAGGGAAGGTAAGAGATTTTTAATATAATCTTTTTTCAAATAAATGGTAAAGGGACTTATTTTATACATCACTATTCTAGACTAATGATCACTCAAAGCATTTACATCATAGGTCACATTTACCGAGCACAGGGAATTAAGGCCAGATGCCCTGTGACTTGGAGGCACACAGTCTAATACTGAGATACTGGAATAAAGGTCAGTTTTTACACATCAGGATTAGGCCCCATGTTATGAGGGTGGACACAAATCTAGATGGAGCGTGGGGGTTAAGGCCAGATGCCCTTCCTGATGCCCGGGGGTACGATCAAACCTGCATATTTTCACTCAGCCAATATATTTAGAGCAAAAATACTTTTTTTTCTGCCAGCACAAGTCAGAGTATTTAGTTAATATTAGTAAAGACTAGATAGTTTAATATCCACACAACCAAGGCAGATGAAATTTGTTTTGGGACAAAATTATAAACTGGAGCACAATAAAACCATGGAGCTGATATTTCTCTATTTGAAAGTCCACCATTTACATTGATTCTGCAAGTTAGTGCAGGTTTGAGAACTCGACTTATCTATTAGAACATTCCAGAGTAATTTCCTCTGATGTTGCCATTCAGGCAAACAGCCATTGGGTTTTATCTGAGCAAGGGAAGTTTTAATGTGTATTCCTAAATATCGTGCTGCATGAAAACAAATCACATTCCTTGAAACTTTAAACTACAAGGGGTGACATGCTGCTGTAGAGTAGAGGGTTTCTTCTCTTTGGCCAGTGTGTAGATGAGCCTGTGCAACTCACCAGCTGTAGATTAGGCAACACAGCCCCCAAACCTAAACGTTGCTTCCATTGTGTTTGGAAGTTGGTTTTATTTGCTGTGGTTTTACTCATTCATTCGTTCATGGCACGATTTCCGCACATAAGCTCTGCAATTACAAATTCAAATTTTGAGTCATCTGTTAATAAGACTTATTTTTCCAGTCTTCAACTGTGAAATGTTGCTTTTTTTTGCTCCATATTAACTGTTTTAGCTTGTTTTGGGGCGGCTGCTTCCCTTATGTTAAGGTCACGTTCACGTTCAAGTTTATTTAGTGTCATTTTTATCAATTGAGGTAGGATATTCTTTATTTGGCTTGCTTTCAATCATAGAAGTTTATGCATTCTGTCTTGCAAATTTAACTTGAAATAACTTTCAAGTTAAATGCCAGTTAGCGATTTGCCTAGTTGACTTGCAACAAATGTTGACACAAATCTTTAAGGTGTGGTATTGTCTTCTGTCCATTGATACACTCAAGCCATTACTAGCTAGTAAAATAAATGAGAGGAGATAGCAAACTAAAATAAATCCATTTTAACTGATATATTTTCATCTATTGCACAGAGGGAGAATTTTTCATGACCGAAAATGCCTTTGTGATGGTGAACCTCTATATTCTGGTTGTCATAGCAAAGTTGGTTGCATGAAGCTTAACAGCTCTCAACTAAACTGTGACTATTAAGTAGCATGGGGTCTCATTAGAGGAAATTGAGAATATTATTGTAAGCAAGAACATTTACTTTGCCTAATGTGTTAAAAATATGTTATTTTTAAAATGAGACAATGACAGATAACGATTTGTGTTTATTCATAATGGTTAAGAACCTAATCACCTCACTAACTGGATATGTAAGTTTACCACAGTAGCTAGAGATGAGACACTGTGCCCATTTTCCAGGTTCTTAGAGGGTGCCATCGCCGCCCCCAACCCAAGCAGGTAGATAATAGGAAGGCATTGAGAGTAACAGGTGCAATTTGTGGACATGTCCACAGGCTGTGAATGGTCCTATCATATGTTAACCCAACAGACGGAACTTTGAGTGGAGTAGGTGACCCGGTGAATAATTAGGCTGTATGGGGGGCCATCTTTTCAGAGGGTTATCACTTGCCATTCAGCTGTGAATAATTGCATTATGTATAAACTTACAACATGTTTTAATCTTTTGTAAAACTAGAAGATGATGGTGTTTTATGAATAGGTATGTGGGTTTGGGCAGTTGTGGCATGCAGGGCCTCTAAGGGGAGGTCAGGTGACTTTGCTGATGACAGATACTATTAGAATGGCATCTCGGAATGTCATCCTGGTCTGCGTTCTTAAGGGTTGATTTAAATTTACTGGCTTCTGTAGCTCTATTTTGCACATCTTTAAATCCTAGAAGATCTTTTTTGTAATACTCTACATTGAGATATATTTGTCGTGTGAACTTTATTGTGTGGGCACCAGTAGTTTTGAGGTCTACTGTTCAAAGCATCTACAGTGTGCCATTTATTGGCCTACTGCAATTGAAGATTTGGATGGTGGAATTAGCCTAACCTTTGGGAATGATCTAAGTTTAGGGCTTGATAGCTATCAATTATTTATCTGGTCCTGCTTTGCACATCCAAATTCAAACTCTCCTCTCCATGGAAACAGTGTTCCGTGTCTGCTGGAGGCTATTGGCCTCCCTAGACCTGTTGACTCCAGCTCTGTTTTCTCAGTCCATGCAGACCTACTCTGATCCACTTTCCGACACAAATACATTATTCAAAAGATCATTTTGAGTATTTATAGTCGATTGTTTTCTTGAGACAGTCCAATTGTGATTTGAACCCAAGTTTTTTCCGTTGTCTTTCAACCTTTATTTTTCAGAAGTATTGGATGCCAATTTTCAATAAGAGGTTAAAAATCATTTTCACATATTGAGGTGGATGTCCATTTTTAATGCTCCTTTAAATTTCCTACAAATAAATTAATATAAATAAACCAATAGATGATATGAGACCTTATCACTCTTAGCTCATTATCCTCGAGCATTATTGAAGGATATTTCTTCATGCCAATCCCTACATAGAAACACGCACGTAAATGAGAGAGGCCCACTTTACGTGTCACAATTAGTCCCTATGTTGTGGACATGGACTTAGTAGATGGAACTTGGGGGATTAAGACCAGATGCTCTTCCTGACAACCCATGGTGGGTTCGAACCTGCTGCCTCTGGCTCGTCAGTTCTAAAAGTAAACATGCTAGCCACTGACCTACCATGAAAACACACACATAAATACTGGACTTGAAATAAAGTCATGATTTTTAAAAATCATTTTAATTGTCTTATCCTTATCCTGCAACAGTGAATTTTTCTGATGTCCCAATAGTAATGATGAAATATTTACACTAACATCCAGTTACCTGCCTATAAATTTATGATCGTGGCAAGCTTCAGGAAAAAACATGAGTGGATTGGGCAATATTTATTATTACACATAGAAATGTATGAATTGAAATTTTATTTCCAAGTGAAAGACTATTTAGTGTACACCGATTTCCTATAAACACGCACACACACACGCACCGGGTGGAGTGTGGGGTCGCAGTATTTCAGTGGTAGAGAGTGCTTTTTGAGAATTCATGAGCTAGAGGCAGCAGTTTTGAACCCACTGTGGGAAATCAGGAAGGGCATCTGGCCTTAATTCCCCAAGCTCTATCTAAGTCCATGTCCAACCCACAACATGGGGACTAATCATGATACGTAAAAAAGGCCTCTCATTCAAGGATAGCAGTGATACTTCCAGTATCTGACATTATGACCAACACACTCCAAAATCTATAAAACAAGAACATCCCCCAACATCTGATCTTTGATTAAAGTAAACCTAACTAAAGGAGATAACTGATATATTGCTTTCGCTGTGCTTTTACTGGTGTCGCTGCCTCTTCTCTTAGAACAGCAGAGGGTGCTCTAGGACCACAACACATCAAATTGACTCTTGTCATGAGATTGTCCCTCATAATCACAGTCTGTGGCCCAATAGTTTGCAAATATAATAGAAATTTTAAGAATTTCATTCATGTTTCTTTTCTGATTCTGGTTGTGTTTATTTTGAGCCATGTATATGGATAAAGGAAGGGAATATCAATGAGGGAGACAAGATAGTTATGATTTATACTATAAAATGAAAGGAAAGCCACTTTATTTGACCATTGTATTCTTCCAATGAGATTTGACCTGTATAGATGCAGTGGGCATTTCAGCGCCCAGTGAGCAGTTAGAGGTTTTCAGTGTCTTGCTCAAGGACACTTCACTTCGCTTTCTAAATTAACTAGGGATCGAACCAGTGAAGTAAATTAACTAGACTCTACGCCCTGAGCCATGCCGCTACCATATGATAGTGTAATATAATTTATTTTTATGTACATTGAGGAGTGATTGTTTAGAAGACCTGACTCTTTTGTAAACTGTGTTCGGTGGGACTCAGAATGTGTATTTATAGTTTTAGAAGCTTTTATTTAGACTATGCCCATTTAAGTGGCTGTGTGTTTTGTTAGATAGTGGGACATTTTTTTCCCCAAAACCTTTGAGCCTATGGGGAAAATGTTAATTTAGATGCTATAGAGAATATTCCTCTGGTTTACTTGTTAAGATGCTTGCTATCATCTTGTTATCAGTTTCATTTAGTCTGAGGATGTGGTAACCCCTGCCTGGATGGAAGTTTTTGTTTTACACACTGGTGTAGGTCAATAGCAAGTCTAAAAATAATGATCATTCATACACCTTTAACACTACCATTCCAGCATGCACTGTTCAGTGTTGATCATTGCTCTAAAGCATGTGTTCCTTTGCAACACCTCTTGAAGCTACCTTTTCTTTAGACAGGTGGATGAGTGTCGCAAAATGTTTGTTGAACTCATCTGTCCTCACCAAAACAAGCTGCCAAATGACTCCCTAATAAAAGTTTAACAAGCATTTTTATTGATGGGGTTGACCTCAGTTTGTTTAGACAGCTGTGAATGTAATTAAATGTTTAGGTGCGTGACATCTGCCATCGTGAACCTGACCTAATTTTTCTCTACCTTCAAACTAATGAGTGGGAAATATATCATCAGCTGTCTGACAAAGAGAGTAAAAGCCATTTGTTCCATGTTCTAACTTAGGTCTCTTTCTTAAACAGAAAACGCCTCTGAGTGCATACACAGGGTGTTTGTATTACTGATGTAGGTCAGGCTAGGAAAAACTGGTTCATGTAGTAGGTGTGTCCAGTTTATGTTCACTGGAGTGACTGTGTAACATTGGTTTGATACAGGATAATAAAATAGCAGTTTGAGTAAATTTTCTATCCCATTTAACAAATTGTCCGCCGTTTTTGGTTTGCCATTTTCCCATTCATTTCATCAGAGGCACCAGCCTCACAATCAAGGTAGCCGGAGTACTTGGCAGGCACCGAGCGCAGAGAACTGGACAGAAGACAGAGCACTGGGAATGTGCTGATGTTGAAGGCAGAATGGAAGCACTGGGAATGCAGTGAAGTTGTAGGCAGAATAGGAGCAGGGCAGGTTGTAGTTTTTTTAAATGTTGTGGGCAGGGACACATCCGTTGGTCATACGTTAGAAGTCAAAAGGGGATTTTTGCTGCGGAAAATTCCAATTGTCTAATAGAAGTAGACTAACTGACAAATAGAGCATATTTATTGAAATTATTTTTGACATACAGTCTGCTTTTATTGTGGCCAGAGAGCTCCATTTGGTCCTTCTCTCTCTCTCTCTCTCTCTCTCTCTCTCTCTCTCTAGCTCTGTCTGTCTGGTTGCCTCTAT
>OMLC01006821.1:5336-15557 GCA_900302585.1 Regalecus glesne | reverse complement strand
ATGGGAAAGAGGGGGAGCTCTCTCTTGATTCTGATTCCACTGACCAAGGGTGAGCACAGGCTATAGTCAATATCCACCAGTTTTGATAAACCTCCTCCATCATGCGTGATGTTGGCTTCATGAGTAACACTTGAACGCTGCTGCTGTCCTTCTGAATATGTGTACGTCACTGGACGCTGGGGCGTCACGGCTCACCGTATAGAGAGCTCCTATGTACCGAGATCACTGTGTCTTTGTGCGATGACGTTCAATCTAATGTTGCTGTTGTTGCTTTTGTAGGGAATCCGCGACATGTCAGTGGTGTTGTGTGTCCGCCTTGCCAGTTGACTTTGGCTCATGACGTGGGTCCACGGAGGACAACTGTGCGCGATTCAAGGCCGCAGTTCCCACCGACTGAAAACGACCCAGCCAGCCAAGTTTAACCTTGGACCATGCATACGCTTCCCGTGGGCAACTTGCCTTCTACGGATACGTGCACATGAGCAGGCCAATGCGCTTGTGCCGGTCGGTTTGCAGATCTCAGAATTAATAAGTATAGTTTTTTAAGTTTTTTTATACAAGCTGCTATCCCTCCCAACACACCACCAAGAAAACACACACACACACACACACACAATCTCTCTCTCTCTATACCTCTCTCTCTCTCTCTCTCTCTCTCTCTCCCATGGAAACAGACACACAGGATAACCCTGGCGTGAAATCACTTCAGATTATCCACTTCTTACTTAAATAAATTCAAAATATTGCGGACTGGGATTTCTGTCTGCAGAGCTGCAAGTGTCATAACTGAGCTTCCTGTGGACATCTGCTCTCTGCAGGAGCCTGTTGATCAGCCCATGCTCGACAATGCCTTGCCTCTGAGGATTAAAAAAACAACCAAAAACAAACAAGTCCCCGGTTGATTTTCGAAGGCGTTGAGATCATTTCCATGAGAATGTCGAAATTTATTTGTACATAACGACGCGGTCTGAGAACATGGATATTCTATGGAAATAATGATAAAAGAAACCGTAATAAAATGAGTGGTTTGAAGAGAACGATGCGTCTGTGCGCTCTTTCCTATGTCCCAGTAAACTTTTAATTATCCTTTTGAGGCCTATTTGTGAACCTTTATAGACTGAATGATGCAATACAAGGTGAAATTAATATGTTGGCCCATTGTTTACGATGATGGTCCACTATCTAAATGTTTCAGTAGACTTTAGAAGTATTATCTTATTGCCCTATAACAACAATACCCCGCCACTCGGGGGGGATGCGGTATCTACCCATGAAAATAATGTTATCCTCCAAGGTGGTGTACAGTCAAGACAGGGATATGGATCATGTATCAATTGCAGCGTTCTCAGTGACTATGGGTCGTCTGCGTGTTTCTGCAAAAGGTGGTGGCATTGGCGTTAGCTTGTTTACTACCTATATAGGCAAAGGGTTAACTTAAGAGATGCATCCTGCATCCAAGTACAAAGAAAGCAGACAGCTGTCCAGACACAGCACTTGAATTTGACCACTAAAATTCTCCCAACGTCCACCATAAAACCCCGAATGGCTGTATGCCTTTGTTCTATAGAAAACAAATAAAGGGTGAGAATGAGAGGAATTCGCAACCCAGCAGCTCACTGCCAAGGTATCCCTCAAGTCAAATGGATTTGATGCATTTGCTTAATTGTCAACATCACGATAGAGGTGAGATGGAAGATAGTTATTTTCCGTCATTTTAGTGGTGGTGTTCGGAGAAGCCCATGCTATATATGTGTGAGTGCAAATTGAAGGGAGGGGGGGGGCTTGCACACTTGCTTTAACATTCTGTTCCAGATATGGACTTAATAATTTTTCACAAATGGATCAAATTAACGTCATAATCAGTCAAATTCCCCATAAGCGGACAAGAGTATGTGCAGGGGGGGAAGTTTGCGCTTTGTTTCCCACCTTGGCATGGAAAATCACGGTTCTCTCCTATTTAATTAATAGCTTCCACCAGCGCAGCAATTATTAACGTATATGGGCCTATATGGAGAAATGTTTGACACACGCTGCGTTGCAACCTTTTCCGACCTTAGCGGTCGCATAACAGCCACGCCTCAACGTATCATTGAGACATTTTCTAATACTAAATATAATGGTGCACAACGTGAGAAACCTCACATTGAGACCCCGAGAGACCTTGCAACGCTACAATAGGGGCCATAAAGTAAGTTTGATGTTTGGAATGGATGTGTATGGAGGTGTTGGGAACTCATCTACATACCTCTATTTCTCCGTTTTTATTTAATGGATACCATCTACGGGGGAAATCTAATTTAGAACGGAACAAAACCATAAAAATCCAATTTTATGTAGGTTAGCTCATGCAGACGGCCCAGGTACGTCCAAATCAACATTGTCACATCATTCTCTCATTATAATCACTTCAGCGGTACGTATCGTGCAGTTTAAGCACGTATAGCATGAGTACGCATGGTCCTGAATACAACCACGACCTTTAAAACCACAGGGAAAAAAATCCCAACCAACTCCTGGATAGAGCTCGAACGACAAAACAACGTTTAATAGGCTGCATAGTTGCGTGCATCAAAGGGATTAACGCTTAAAAACAAATGGGATCCAAACCAGTAGAGTAGCCTGCTTAACATGAACACAGTGGGCTATTTATAATAATGAGCTATAATGTAGAGAACCCAAGTTCATGATAATATCATACTCTGCAGGGCTTGAACGCCGACTATTCCCGCCTTGGTGGCCTATCACACACTCTCACACACACAGACACACACACACACACACACACACACACACACGCAGACACACACACACACGCACTCACACTCACACACGAGAAAAAGGGGAATAAGGTTTTAGCATGTGTTTATCCCCCATTGGTTGCCTCACAACAGCTGATATTCTTCTAGCAGTAGGACCCAGAGATGTTTGATGAGGCTTGCACCAAATAAGCAGGCAAAAAGATATGCAGAGTTTGACCGCAAAAGGTTGTGTTTGACTTATCCGTTTCCTGTCGGCGCTAAGCGAGGACGCACGGCCCTATGATGATAAAACGGGTCCGTCTCAGAAAGGAGGATTACATTTAGAAGGGGTCAAAAATGGTTTTTCGAGTCCCCCTTTCCCGAATTAGGTGTTGTAAATATTTGCCATTCTCCACTTAAACATCACTATTTGAACACTTACTTTACGACACTGTCTGGGGAATTTAGGCTATGTATTTGTACCATCCACCATAATTACAATGGTAAAGTGTAGGTGTCAGCCTCTTGGTACGACTAAACCCACCCCCCACCAAAAAAAAGAAAAAAATAACAACAAAAAAACCCCGGCAACTATCAGTTCAGTGGAAAAAAACCCGGCTGTTCTAAACACTGAAATCTGCAGGGTATTTTCTGAGATTTAAAGACGACTCTCCTATGTGAGAGAAGGGTATTTAAAAGAAAATGCTAAGCATCTATTAAAAGCCCCTTGTGATACGACGTGCGCGCATTCAAACGCACACACACACACACACACATGCGCGTCTACACAAAACAATTACGCGTCTTCTTCACCGTAACACGGCAGCGCTGTTAGTCTGGGCGAGTGTTATTTCATATTAAAGCGGCTTGAAGTCAGGGCTAAAAGTGGGGAGCGTGTGTAATCATATTACTGTCCCCTCATGCCCTAGATAAATTTAATTGGATGTAAGTCGGGCAGTTAAACTGGGTGGTATGAGCTGTGAACACTTTAAAGTAACAGCAAAGAGCCTTGTTTTTACTGAGGTCTCTGTGAATGCACCTAGCGTGAAGCCTTTACACTGAGGCAACAATGGCAACAAGATAAAGATCCGCGTGTGTGTGCGTGTCCGTGTGTGTGTGTCTGTGTGTGTGTCCGTGTGTGTGTCCGTGTGTGTGCATGCTGCAGTTGCATTTTGGAAGGTCCGGGGAGCATGTTCCTCTCAAACACTGTGCAGGACATGGCCCACAGGCCTAGCAAGGAAGCCAGATCTCGTTTATTGGAAGATTTCAATGACTTTACACTGCAAATGTTCCCTTTAGCTCAGATTTATGATATAAAGAAGACACTTGGCATCCCCAGAGACAGCTTGAACATCATGCACAATCCGTACTCGGTAGCTCGTCTGGCCAGAAATATTAGTTGGGTTTATAGATTGGACCACGATTGATAATTTTCCCATCGGGTTCCGTCACGTCAAAGTAAAAAAAAACCACACACACAAAAAAAACCTGCCAGCATCAAAAACACAAAATGAACAGCACAGGACTGCAGATTGAGCGTTTAAATTGCTTTGCCTCTCTCTCTCAAATGGCCACAGGTTATTAGAATGCGATGATATTAAAATATAACTAATTGAATAAAGGCTGCTATTAATCACTGCTAATTTCTGAAAATACTATGAAGCAAAGACGCATCAGACCGCGCAACAGGAACACATCAGGCCCGTTAAAACACACACAGCATGAAAATAAGTCAGCTATTTTAATGTTATCAGGGGATGACTTGTCCATAATATGAACACCAATCATGTGAAACAATGCTAATTTCTAATACCAGGGCCATCTGCTTGGGTGTGTTTTGAATATTGCCCGGGGTTATTGGCATAAACATCACAAGATAAAAAATCCTCTCAAAACAAAGAAAAGCCGTTAGGTGTTAATATGTTATCATAGAGACCCCAAAAAGCAAATAAAAAATAACCTGGATGAACCTCTGGGTGTGTACACATAGATATCAGGTGCATGCAAATAATAATGATGTAAAAATAATGCGATGATGCTAATCCACGTCAAGTGCCCCCCTCCAAGAAAAAGCGTAAAAAACAACCAACAACAAACTATTGATACTTCTTATCAGTTACAAAATATGTAATTGTCTTCACACGTGTTCCGGGTTGGGTTCAGTGCGTCTGCTCATGCGTCACACTGGTGCGTCCATAGGGCCCCGTGGTATCCTTTCATTAGCATGGTCCCCACAGTTCCGATGTAAAGCTGGAGATGTTTATACATCACCTCATCGTCTTCTCAGACGCCTATAGTCACAACGTACATGCTTTTTACTCTGAGCTGCAGCAACTCTCTCAGCCATGGTGTCTTCACTCAAAAAAAACAACAACACAACAACCCAAAAAAGAACAACACAGGCCTAATTGGAAAATCCAACACGTCGAGTGATCTTGGCCATTTTTGCTTACGCACGCTGTCTATGCCAGGCTAAACGAAAAGGCACCAATTATGTATTACCTTTCGAGGAGAAATGGCTCATACTTGACCTTCATTTAGTGCAAATGCCTTTGTCGGGGCCCTTATGTGGGACCCGACAGGGGTATCGTCTACCTCTAGACGACTCCCCACTATAGGGGTGCTAACACGTGGACCAAGTGAAGAAATGTCATGCACCACAGCGCGCCATTTATCCACACCAAGGAAATAACCACGTCCAACAACTGATATTAAAAAAAACATTACCGCCGAACAGACACATTAAGGGCTAATGTGTGTGACCATGGAGTAAGAAAGTAGGCTGAGTACGATTTATATCGATCGTATCTAGTTGAGGTGTCCGATGGAATATATAATAATAATAATGGACTAAATAACGATTAATACCTATACTGATATGGACCAGTCGTCTGGCTCTATTTCCAGCTTTAATTGTGGGGGGGTATATTGAGCGGCCACTTGCTCTGGGCTCTGGGTAGTGGGCTATAAGACAGCTTGCCAGCTTACAATAAGGAATGCTGGGCGAGATGCTACACACAAGAAGGCAGAACAACCCCGGGGTAAAAGAGAGAGGGGGGGCTTATAACAAACCAAAGTGCGTCATAACAGGACAAACCGTTGTAATATATACATAAGAAGTGATTGTGATGTACGTCTCAACTTCTTTCTCACGTAAAATACTTCAATCCAAATGCACAGACAACAAACAGGCACGTTGGCGCACATCGCTCATACGATCATTCGTATGCCCAAGTGCGCACACACAAACACCTACGGACACACACTTTTTTTTTATAGAAACAACATTGCTAGCTGTTCTCCACTTCTCTAGCCAGCTTGGTGCCATAAACGGTGGAAGGGCGGCCGGGGACCCAGACCACATGACACACAAGTTCTCTGCGAAGGGCACTGTGACGCTCACTGACCTTTGGGACAGGAGACAGGCCACCATAAACAGATTTAGCCAGTCTCAAAGTCAAAAGTTCTCAAGAGCACTGAAAGTGTGATTGTAAAAAAACAACAACAAACTCACAACGCCATCTGAGATTTACTCCATGCACACCATTTAAATATGGGCGGGTTGTCGGAAATAGCGATGTGTTTTAGCGGTAGAGTTTAACCACGTGACATCGATACTGTGGAATATGGCGAGCAGGGATGCGTCTGAGGCATAACCTGTTGTTTACTGAGACGAAGCCTTCAGCTTTCCTCTATGAGTGATATTGAGGGTTACGGAATCCCCCCCCCACACACACATGACTGCTAGCCTATGTGCTATTTGGATGGTTCAATAGAAGTCTTTTGAAGACATTTTGAGTTCTTTTGTTACAGACAACAATAACATTGCTTGAGATAAAACATGGAGCACCAATTAGTGACTGGTTTAAATACCCGGAAGAGTTTAAAAACGTCACAATAGCAAAAGTCCAACTTGAAGTTCAAGTTAAAACCGCATGTTTAGATGGCCCCTGATCACCAAGCACCCACGCCAGTCTCTCAAATGTAAGGAATTTATTTTTTTATTAAAAAAACAGACACAGGGATCACCTGTTTATCCCAGGAAGTCTAGAGTTTGGGTGAAGCATCCTTCTTTTCACCATCAAAATAAACACATATACAAAACACAAATCGTTGCTTGGGCTATCGATGCTTGCAAAGCAGCTTTCATAGGGAAAATAATAATAAATCCTTATTTCTGTGTTCTCACGTAGTTTAATTTTAATGCTGTCATATTTATTTTACGAGACACCAACACTTTTTCTTTGGCCCTGGGATCATCGTCTGCTTGTGTTGTGGTTGCACAAAGCCCAATATTCCACTGTAACAGTACGTGACGCGCGTCAAACTGTAACCAATAAAGGCTTTCTTCATAATAAATATGTTTTTTCAGACCAAACATATCAGACACACTGAAGTCAGAAGCATATTTTGTGATTTGGCGGAAATGTACATAATCCCTTAGGATTACGTACAAGCAAAATGTGATGGGCCTTAGCTAAAAGCGTCGGAGAGGATTCTCCCCTATTTGTCCACCACGATTCCTTCTTTATCTCACCAGAAAACAGATTAACACATGATATGTGTTTAAGGCGTGGTGGTGAATGATGCGCACTCTGATCCCATGTACAGTGATATTTCACTCCGAGGAATTTAGGAGCTCTTGGCTTGATCTCAGCAGGGAGGAAAATATGCATTTAATGGCGGATAGTATAAAGGGGCATATCAAGAGACTTTTGACAGTGCTCTTCGTTCTATAATTAACACGTTTCGTATTTGAATAACGTACCTAAACCCGTCTTTGCTTGTGCGTAAAGACTACGTGCATCAAACCATGCGTGCGCTTTTTTTGCATCACACTGAACGGTATCCGTTTAATCGACACCGGCCTAATACTACGTATCACCTACATGTCATCTGATTGGAAGTGCTGAGTATGCGGTTACAAAACCAATCCAACTGAAATAGCTCATCTTGCAACCTTTTTTATCGGATGCGTAAGTCTACCTCTTGGAAATGGAAACACTTTTCTTCCAAAATAACCAGGTAAAAGACTTTGGCCTTGTCTGTTTTGGAGCAGACGTGGATGAGTGCAACGGTGCTGACGCATTTTGGCTACAAACTCTATATTCCACTGAACACGTGCAATTTTTAAGAGATGCTTCTGTTGGGATATTTCATATCTGCAGTCCCGGAGCATTGTGTCTGATCCCAAAAAGCCCAACAATATCACTCTCATCTCCAACATAGGCACAGTGAAGATCCCATACACATGAAAACCTGATGGGGAGTTTTAATCATAGTATGGGGACGAATCCATTTTTAATTGCGAAACAAATGCTTTTGCGTAAGGTCACTGTCCACCGAACTTCCAAACAATTATTGCATCAATGTTTGGATCCTCTCCAAGTCAACCACATGTCCTGGCTGCGGCGCAAGGCGTCTGCTTTAAACGTCACGTCTTTCTTCACTGATACTTTCTGCCGTGCAAAATAAACAAATAAATAAATACAGGTTTTAATAAAAAAGATGTTCGTGGGCAAGTTAAACAAGGGTCAGCTTTGATCTGTCAAAGTGGTTGTGATCTGGGACACACTCTCAGACTATTCACTCGGTCCCTAACCCGGTAACAGGAGCCAACGTTCACAGTTCGCTGAAATGGCAACATGTGATCGCTATACTGAGAGAATACTGCAACCCTACTAAAACTCCTTCAGCTGTATTTGTTTCAGGCGAACGCACTGAACAATCTGCTGATGAGAAAATGGTGCATGGACCTGCATTGCTTTACACCTTGTTGCCAGTAGGGAGTGCTTTGTGGATTTTATATCTGGGTTAGACCATGGCTCTTGCAGATGTTTTCCGTTTGAGATAAAATCCTGGTTTCCCATATGTGTTTGTTGGTTTAGACGAAATTTGCACAATGCGATTCTAACGTGTGTGTGGTACAGGATGCACACCGGAACCTACAGATTGCGTGGCGATTGCTCAGCCACAAGCCCTGTCTATGGAGCATTGGGGTGTGACCCTATTACTGCTTTACAGAGTAATTGCGTGTTTAGCTGCACCATAATAGGTTTGTGGTATACCAGAGCCATTGATTAAGTCCAACTGCGTGGAGAGCAGTGCGGTTGGGCTGCATCATTGCGGAGAAATGCAAAATCGCCACTAGAATGGTTCTGCAGATAAACGAACTGAAAAGATCAGTTCGTTGGAGTTTAATCAGATCGAAGTGGGGGCTTTGGTTTGAAACACGCAATCAGCAGCCATTTTGCGTGGGGACACGCCCTGTCAGATCGATACCTCTGTATCCGGGCGGCTGCGTAATGAAAATTGACCTACCTGTGTGGGCGCGTAGTGCCTGCTATAATCTCACAGCATGCTCAATTAGGTGCCAACAAAATGTCCTCTAAAAAGCTTCCCAGTAGCCCTGTGATGTCACGAATCCCTGATCCCTCCATGCGAAATGTGTGTATCTGTTAAAAGACATATCAGGACGAGGTCAACAAAGCGGAGGACCAAGCTGATCTGAGATGCCTGCATCTGGATGGCAACGAAGGAATAATAGGAGGCGACGCCAACAAACTTTTCTAATATTCTGTTTATTGAAGACCTTACGCATATACATTCATATCGTTATTACTTTTACAAGACAACGTAGCAATCCTCACAAGCGCCAATAAGGGAATGCAATGAGGGAAGAAATCAAAAAAGGATAACAAACAGCTACTATTACATTGAAACAGGGCATCCTCAATGCGTGATGTGGACAGCACGGCATCACCTCTTGCATATATCACGTCTCGTATCCATTCATAGAGGTACAGAATAATATGACTACATTTCCGACCTTTGCAATCAGTCAGGCCATAGGGAATGCGATATTAAACGAGACGAACAATAACATAAAACATTATCATATAGGGGTACAGGGGCCTCAGGACAGGACGTAGATAGTATCATATGTGATTTCATTTTACAAAGTTATACACGAGGAGTACAAGGTAAGAAAATTGACAGAGACCACAATGCAAAGTAATACAAATGAGCATAATAGCAAATTAGTATAGCCTTTCCTCCTTCCTCTGAGCTAATAATAATAATTATTATTATAATAATATCATTAATAATGGTAACGAAGATAATAATGATACTGACGACGTTTTCTTGGGAGCTTTATTTGTACCCAATTTACTTTATGATGGCCTCTGAAAAAAAATTATATATTTCAAAAACTTCCAGAAACTGCAGGACGTCGCTTATAGCCATTTAACATCACAGCATGCCGCAAATACATTTCACTGCTCTAGCCTACTCATTACACATGACGTAATTAAGGGTGTACACACGTGTAGGCCCATTATAAAACTTTTTCTCAACTTAACACTTTATCTCAGTTTTTACATAGAAGATATCCATACTTTACCAGGAACACCACGATTAAATGATGTCCTGTCAGAACTAAATATTTTCTCCCCACCCTCCCCCACCCCACTATTCTCTG